>PITA01014293.1:0-54017 GCA_004023965.1 Spilogale gracilis
AAAAAAAAAAAAGAAAAAAAAAAGAAAGAAGCAAATGATAAGACACACTTAACTATAGACAACAAACTGAGGGTTGTGGGAGGGGAGATGGACATGGGTGAGGAGTATTAAGGACGGCACTTGTTATATGATGTTATCTGTAAGTGATGAATCCCTAAATTCTACTCCTGAAACTAATATTACACTATATGTTAACTAACTAGAATTTAAATAAAAACTAAAAAAAAGAATGTCCTCTCATTGATTAATTGACAAAAAACTGAATTGACCTGATATTTCATATATATTTACCAGAATGCTAATTTACTAATTTGTACTGAGAAATATAAAGCATGTGCTTCTCCTCAAAGGGATACAGGGAAGTTGGTTAGTAAGTTTGAATCAGGAAAAGGAAACTTATATGATGGCTCAAACCTGGCCTACCCATCTGTATAACCAAGATGCGATTTTAAATGGGAAGACCAAGATATGTTTGTTAAGGAGCTAGTCGTATTACTAAAAGTCTGTTTGTTAAACTCATATTCACTGCTTCTGTCACTGGCAAGAATTGTTATACAATTTTTCTCAGCAAAATAACTCTTTAAGTATTGCACTTGACAAGTTGCCCTTTTGCTTTGCCACCATTCAGCACCATTTGTTGGGGTCCATATCTTCCTTGCCTCAACTTCCTGTTTCAGCACTTCTCCTTACATCACCCAATAACATCTTTTGGCAACAAGCCTACGTATTGTTAATACAAGCTCCTAATACTGTCATTTTAATCCCTTACCTTTACTTGCCTTAACATTCACAATGGTCATAAATGTCAGGCAATTTCTCTCAGCACCTGCATGTGCCAGCATCTCCTTATTGTGGAAGATTTTTCTAGAATCATCCATCAATTTTTAAGCCATAGTCAAGAAATGTGTCCAGCTCTGAATTCAGTGCTTAAAAGTAGAAATGAAGTCTTAAGAAGAATGTTGGATGCTTAATGTCATTGTAAAAGAGATTACAGGATAACCATATAATATATTGTCTAAACCAGGATAGTTGGGGAATTAAAGAGGGAATTTTCAATACTTATGGTGCAAAAACAGACCTAAACTGAGGGAATCCAAGACCAACTGGGATGTATAGGTTAATTGATAACGCAGGATTCAGAACAGAGTTTTCAAGGCAAGCCTTTTGAAGTACTTTCTTATTTCTCCTCACAACTTAAACTGATGCAGGATGATTAGTTTTGCTGAAATAATGTTACATGAACATGAGAAAGATATTGAGAGTAAAACCATCCCAGAGCCTCAACTTGTTTTGTTTTTTAATACTAAAATCAAAATACTATATTCACTGCTGTGAACATAGCAGGTGGCTGGGAACACTTCACTAATCCAGAATATAAGCACCTGGGCTCCAGATGCTGTGGACAGCTAGCCAGGCAGCTTTGCCAGCAGAAGGTGAACCATGGAGCCAGATGGGCATCTTGACAATCTAAGCCCATGAAATAAACTGGCAAGGGCCTCTACTACAGGTCCTTGAAAGAACTTCAACATCCTTCAGAAATTGGAACATCTCACCACCTAAGTGAACGATCAGGATCATATTTAATTTACCTTAATATTCATGCCACTTTGTGTTTGTTATTAATAAACCAGGGTGGGGTTTTTTTGCATTTTATCACTTATCAAATATCTTTTAGTCTGAAATGTACTAGTCCTGCCATTACCAGAGAGATTGCAAAATTCAATAACAGACTATGAAATGTACAATCTTACTTTGTGTTTTGAGCTCTCTAGCAAAAGCCTCCATGGCATATATTCTGGCATGAATTCCCCCTGGATGGAGTTTTCAGAGTTTGCCTCTGTGTGCCCCAGCGCCATTGCATTAGTCAGCAAGAAACAAGCCTAAGATCCTGGGCTAGAAGGAAGTGGGGGGAAGGGAGGCACCACTGGCAAAACAGAAAAGATTCTCTTAATATAATTGTCTTTTTCAAATTTAGTGAAAATTTTTTGACATTTTCTTAACCAAAGTATCAATTCTGTGTCTTAAATGTCACCCTATGCCTATGATCTCACATCTTCTTGAGATCTCCAAGTACCAAGGTGACAGGCTCACATGATATAACAATTCTACTTATACACGTATATTCATGAACTTTTCATACTATCATAGAAATACAAATATACAATTTTTTCACCACTGTTAACAATGTATACTGATGGAAGAATCATTTGATTCCATCTAGGTTAATCTGAGCAAAGAACCTTAAAATGCATCATTCCAATCTTCTTAGTACTATTGATAAAAACCTAGACAAAAAAATATTTAAATAAGAAAAAAGAAAACATTGACTCTAAAGAGAATATAAGGATGTGGTCTCATACATAAAGTACCTACTATGTGCTGCACCTGCATGAGATAGTTGATGTTCAGTGTCTCTTTTAATCTTTAAAATAACAATGAAAGATGCATTATATTAACCCCATCCATTTTGCAACTGAAGAAATTAAATTTTAATATGCTTAACTTGTTTAATGTTAGTAAGAGAAAAAGTAGATAATCAAATACAGGTGTATCTTTAACTCCTACAAATTTCAATTGCACAAGGAGACCCATGACTCCAAACCCTTAATTTCAAAGATAAGAGCATTACAGTGAATCCACGTTAGATGATCAGCTTAAGGTCACTCTCCTGACTCTGTGTCTATAGCAAGACTTTACCCAAGTTAAAAACGTTCAATCTTGGCTTAAGTAATTTTACAAATCAACTTAACTAAATAAGATATATAAATATCTGAGCACTATGGCTTCAACTCAAAATAGATTACTCAAAATAGTTTAGTTCCTTCCCTACACTAATCTCTTTGGTGTGATAATTGCTTAGAAATGTATTAGCTGTCATCACCCCACTGAAAATGATTAACCTGATAACATTTATTATAAGATATATATCTTGTCTTACCTAACATGCTGATACTAGATGTTATAGGGAAAGTGTTGGTTTGTTGTGGTTTTTTTTTTTTAAGAATTTTATTTATTTGATAGAGAGAAACACAGCTAGAGAGGGAACACAAACAGGGTACTCGTAAAAGAGGGAGAAGCAGGCTTCCTGCCAAGCAGGGAGCCCAATGTAGGGCTAGTCCAGGGACTCTGGGATCATGACCTGAGCCAAAGGCAGACATTTAATGACTGAGCCACCCAGGCACCCCAAGTGTTGGTGTTTTATAATTCCTGAATTTTTCAGTAAATATCTAATAGACATTTTCTTTAGTCATCACAGTGCCTGTAAAGGTTTAGGCTTTCCTTGCTGTTATTATGGAATTTTAATATTGGTGTAAATTATATCCCCAATAGTTTCATTTCATTAAAAAGTTCTTATAAATATTAAATATTAAATTGGTCTGGTCACATAAGAAATAAACTTGCATCTTTCACAGCTCATTGCTTTTGTTGATAGGTTCATAACAATCAAGTTAATGATACTCTGTATTTTCTACCTCAAAATAATAGCCACAGAACTGTAGAATTTCAGGAGACCTCAGAAAGCAATGAACCCTAACTTCTCACTTTGTAATAAAGGAAACTGGTCAGAAGGGCTCAGTGATCTGCTGAAGTCTGTGGAATCCCGATGTGCAGTCTACTCTTCCTTAGTACTTTCCCTGGAATTTAGCTCCAAGATCAGAGAGTTTTGCAATTCTGAAACAATGCCATACATTGCAGTGTTGCACTTTGTGAAAGTTCTGTGCCAACCACACCACCATTTTAAGAGCAGTTATAAACCTGGCTTCAATATCGCACTTTCTGGCCTCTGAATATCATTTATATCTGAAGAAACATTTCCAGTGGTAACATCCAAACACATTGTTTTCTTCTTGGTTCTTGAGATAGCTTATCAGGTCAAAAGAAAAAAAAATCCATTGACTATTCTAAAGTGAAAAGACACCAATGTGTTATATGTGCCTGTGTGAGACCAAAACTGAAGTATATATCCACAGTCTCAGAAAATTACACTCAATGGGCCAATGAACATACACTGGAAAAGAACTGTAGTAATCATATCCGTCTACCTTCTGTGAGGCCCAATGTCTTTGTTCCATAATAACTGAAGAAATATTTCTGTGACATGAAAATATAATCAATTATCAGATTTTTTTTCCTTTGCTAACATGCAAACAAAGTGTTATGTATTAGTAGAAATCAGGCTCCTGTAGGTTATACTGATAAAATGCTGGTCTCTTTCTTTTTTGTCATTTCTATGACCAGAAGCTGAGTCATCTGTGGCTCCTTCCTGAATTTCAGAATTAATAATCCAAATCATCCATTTCTTATAATTCTACTTTCTTTTTTCCTTAAGTGTCTTTAAGTTTTAAGGCACTGCCATGTATCCACAATGAAATTAAAATTATTTAACAACATAAAGACTTATAGAGCTAGGAATAATTTTAGGGGCTGTGATGGTCTGAAGTCATAACCATGTGAATGAGCCATCTTTGAAGTAGATCCTCCAGGCCCAGCCTCACCTTTAGAATGCTACAACATCAGCTGATGTGTCGGCTAAAATTTCATCAGAAACTGAACCATAAATGCCTAATGAAGCCTCTTCCCAATTCCTGTACCAGAGAAAATTTTGGTGCTTTAAACTGTTGGATTGGGGGGGAAATTTAATAGATGACATAGGATCCAACTGTGAGTGTCACCACCTAAATTTATATATCGAAGCCTTCACCCCAGTGTGACTATTTTTGGAGATAAGCCTTTGAGGATGTAATGAAAGATGAGATTATAAGGGTAGAACCCTGATCTGGTAATCCTGGTGTGCTTATAAGAAGAGGAAGAAATGTCACAATTCTCTTTCTTTTTCTCTCTCACTTTCTGCATGTGACAGAGAAAAAGTCATGTGAAGACACAGCAAGAGTTTGGCCATCTATATGCCAAACCAGTTCTGCTGGTACTTGATCGGGAACTCCCAACCTCCAAAACTATGAGAAGATAACTCCTTTCTTTAGGTAGCCCAATCTGTGGTATTTTGTTATGGCAACCCAAGCTAATAATGAGCCCTCTATAATCAAGCTAAGAGTAATAAATAGCTATATTTAGTGGTACACTAGTTTCATATGTCAAAAGTCTCCTGATGCCTATAAATTATCAATGTCCTTCACACTCCACTTGACTACTTAATTTTTTTTTACATATTTCCACCCAGCTTCTACACCTAGTTTAATGTAGTTTTCCTACAGAAAGAGAGAGCAAACAAAGGGAAGAAGAAAGAGAAATCAAACCCAGGTTTGCTTTTGTCTTGAGAAATTGCTGTGATCCACTCTTCTGTTGGACTATAATATGCTTTACTAGAGTTTGAGTTCTGTGAAGACAGACTATGCCTTCCTCATTTTGTTGTAGCATGTTTATAAAGAAGGTGCATAACATACGATACATATTGATTGAATTAAATTTTATTAAATTCATCCAAAATGTACTAATTTAGATAAAATGGAAAACTCTACATATTTATTTAAAAATATTGCTTAATTTCACAAAGACATAAAATTATGTAAAATTTGTTTTGCTTAATCATTCATTCAGTGATATTTATCATGCATTTGCTATAAGCAAAGCACTCAATTTTTTCAATTAATGATGAATTTCATAGAAAGGATTTAAAGCAAAAAAGAAACAGAATTTGTCTTAGACATGGGACTTCTAAAATTTTTACAAGGTAGTTACTTTATATCATCATCCTGTCCAGAAGCCTTCAACAGATTATTGTGGCATTTAGGATGATTTACAAGCTCCTTAAGCGGTATCTTGTGGTTTGTTTGTTTGTTTGTTTTTCTTTTTATTTTTTTTTAAATTTTATTTATTTGACAGCGAGAGCGACACAGCTAGAGAGGGAACACAAGCAGCGGGAGTGAGAAAGGGAGAAGCAGGCTTCCCACCAAGCAGGAAGCCCGATGTGGGGCTCGATCCCGGGTCTCTGGGATCATGACCTGAGCCGAAGGCAGTCGCCCAACCAACTGAGCCACCCAGGCCCCCCTGTTTTTCTTCTTAATTCCCACAACACCTAACTGCTTCCTACCTATTTGGTTTCATTTCAAATGACTCTTATCATTATCCACTATAAAGCCATACCAGCCATTTTAGTTTCCTAAGACAAATCAGGCTGCATCCTAAATTTATTCTCCTCTTCATCTTCTTCTTCCATCATTTATTTTTAGATTTTGTATATATTTGAGAGACAGCATATGCACATGCATGTAAGGAGGGAAGGGGTACAAAGGAGAGGGAGAGAGAATCTAAAGCACACTTGAGCTGAGCACTGAGCCCCAGTGGGGCTTGATTTCCACTACCGCAAAATCATGACTTGAGCTGAAACCAAGAGTCAGTGCCCTAACCAGCTGAGCCACCCGGACATCCCTCTTTGTTGGTCATTTAGATCCAAGGTGAATATCATCTGTTGAGGAGAACTCTTCTGACTCCACAATATCCTGTAGTCATGCTTGCTTTTCTATATAACCTTAGTTCCATGAAGCTCATAGTGCTTACTACTATCAAATATTTTATCCATTTGCTTATTTGTCTTTCCCTACTTAAATGTAAGTTCCAGCCTAGCAGAGGACTTAAGTGTTATGCTTGCTGCTGTGTCTATAGGGCTCAGAACAATAGACCAGTAGTTGTTGTTCAATAACTAATTAATAAATAAATGAATTTATTTATTAAGCGAGTATGTGGATGGATGGTAAGGAAGAAAGAGAACTCAAGGCTGTTTCCTAAATTTTTAACTTGAGCTGATAGATGGAAAGTGGTATCATTTAAGGAAACTAAAGACTGAAGGAGAAGAAAGTTATAGGGGAAAGGAATCAAGAATTTTGATCAACTCATATTAAGTTTTATATTACTATTAGAATATGAAACTTTAGGTGGAAGTATCAAGTTGTGAGGTGACTGCCAAGTCTGGATGTCAGTGGTAAGCTCAAGGGCAGCATTATAGAAACAAATGTGCAGATTTTATATGTGCTTATTATAATAATAATAATCATAAAAATTGACATATCATCTATATTTACGTGTGTTATGCACAGACACAGACATACACACACAATAGTGGACCAAACATTATTTTACATTTTATTTAGATTAGTTCATCTGATCCTAGTATCTTCAGTTTAAGACAGACCTAAATTTTATTTCATTTTACAATTCAAGAAGTTGAACCACCCACAGCCTGCATGACATGACTAAAGACAGGAGATAATAATTGGTGAATCTGGGATTCAGACTCAGGAAGCCTGATTGCATAATATCTTCAACTGTGACAGTGAGGAAATAAAAATACGGTCAGCAATGAATCTGGAATTATTCTAGCATGAGAGGATGAATAGTAGAGGAATTTCAAGAAAAACTAAAAAGCTGAGAAAAAATTAGGAAGAAACAAAAAACTAGAGAATATATCTTCTTTTTTTTTTTTTTAATCTTTTTTTTTTTTTTTTAAGATTTGATTTATTTGACAGAGAGAAACACAGCCAGAGAGGGAACACCAGCAGGAGGAGTGAGAGAGGGAGAAGCAGGCCTCCCGCCGAGCAGGGAGTCCGATGTGGGACTCGATCCCGGGTCTTCCTCATGACCCGAGCCGAAGGCAGTCGCTTAACCAACTGAGCCACCCGGGCGTCCCAAGAATATATCTTCTGAGAAATTGACAAAGAGAATTCCTTCAGAAGAAGAAAGTGCTTATTTGTGCCAGATGTTTCTAAGAGCTAGAAGAGAGGTGAATAGGGATTTTCAAAGAGGGAGGTGAGTGGTGACCCCTTAAAAGCAATCTCTGATGGAAAGTGATATATGATAACCAGAAAAGCATGGAGGAGAGAGCACAAAGTGGGGAAGCCAAGGATGGGACTCTGACCCCAGAATGTTTTGCCGTAATCTCAGCATAGCTGGTAAAATGAAAATGAGTGGATCAGGGAAATTTCTAAAAAGAAAATGTATAGTATGTTTGATGCTCATAAATAGTCCTGAAGTCATAATAGCAGGAGTTCCTTGAGATCAAATTACAAACCTAGGAAAATACCAGAATGCTGATCAAATCTGAATGATATATTTACAAGCTCCTCTTAATCCTGAGGAAGTCTGTTGCTGTTGTCTCTCCCCATCCAACACACATGACTTCTAGATAAAGATTTAATTTACAAAAAAAAAAAAAAAAATAGCTTGGAAGCACTTTAAAAAACTACCCCTGGTGTCATTCAATCCTCCCTTTTAGGTTATGGCAAGTTGTAATAATTAAATATTAAAGAAGAACAGCAGCACAGTAATGAATGTGAGTGTATGATTTCCAACCCTGGTCCCACAGATAATTCAAGACTTTCAAGCTGGCTTTGCTTTTGTTTCTTTTCTAGAGCCCCCAAACAGTGTGTCTTGACTTACTAAAATCAAAGAAATTAAAAGAGAGAAAAACAGTAACCGAAAAAAACATTATTCTTAACTTGTCAGTATTTTTTATTAAGTTGTACAATCTTGGGTCCCTCAAAAGCCAGAGACAGAGACCAGCTTTATTTCCAGAACAGCAAGAAGTTAGAAAGGGGCTTGGGGTACGGGGAGGAGCAGTAACTTGGAGTTCCCATTACATCACAACGATAGAGTCTTCAGATGCTGACAGTGCCAAAGCATCTACCCAAAATCTCGGCAAATTTGGCCCTGGTGGGCCCTGTATTTCTACATGGAAACCAGATATAGTCCAGGAAATACATTTTTTAAATAATTTTTTAAAGATTTTATTTATTTATTTGACAGAGAGAAGTCACAAGTAGGCAGAGAGGCAGGCAGAGAGAGAGAGGAGGAAGCAGACTCCCTGCTGAGCAGAGAGCCCAATGTGGGTTTCCATCCCAGGACCCTGGGATCATGACCTAAGCCAAATGCAGAGGCTTAACGCACTGAGCCACCCAGGTACCCCAGGAAACACATTTTACATAGCTTTAGTTATTGATATCTGATGGCCAAAGTCCTATCTAGAAAAGAAATGTGTTCTGTACACTTAGTGACAAATAAATTAGAAGATCTTTTCTTACTTGAATTGTCTGATGGATGCTGCATCAGGTAGAATGGAAGCTGAAGAATTAAGCTAATGATAATGCATTATTTGTTACCTTGATTCGGCATACTAAACTAAATGTTAGTTGATATCTTCTTAAAACAAATCAAGAATGGGGCGCCTGGGTGGCTCAGTTGGTTAAGTGACTGCCTTCGGCTCAGGTCATGATCCCCGGAGACCTGGGATCAAGCCCCACATCGGGCTTCCTGCATCGAGCAGGAAGCCTGCTTCTCTCTCTCTCAGTCCCTCTGCTTGTGTTCCCTCTCTAGCTGTGTTTCTCTCTGTCAAATAAATAAATAAAATCTTAAAAAAAAAAAATCAAGAATGATCACACTGGTAGTGTTTATTGTAGCCCAAAGGCAGACTGGTGGTAAAAATCTCTTGCCAGTACTTCCATGGGCTGTGTCGACATCATTGCCACCTGAACATGTCTGTTTATGCATGGTGCTAAGCGCCATGGGTCTACCCTGTAGTTTTGGAATATTGCTCTATTGCTCCGTTTTCTGAAGCAACCAATACATAACAATTGATTGCTCAATATATCTCTAAGGCCCAAAGAAATACTATGGATGCAATTCAAGCCATCTGCTATTCCACATGTTGTTTATTGAATAAATAGGTACTGATAAAATCTGTGGACATTTATAAGTGATCAGGTGAAAGAAAGCAATGCAAATGTGAGAATTGAATTTTCTCAAATTGTTGTGGATTATTCATAAAACAATGACAAAATTCAGAACTTCCTGAAGTCATGTCTTAATCATTGTTTTAGGTCCTGGTAATAAATGCTGGTTGTATAAAATACACAACAGATACCATATTGATGTCAAACTCAAATAATGGATGACAGTTATGATAAAAGCAGCCATAACAATAGTAATAATAATATATTATGATAACATTATTTATTTTACTATATGATAATAACTATTATATATTATAATAATAATTATATGCTGAGATTTTACACACTGTACAAGAAATTTAATGTCATCTCACTTAATCTTCAAAGTGACATTAGGGAGACACTGTCTTTATTATCTTCCTTTTAGAGATGAGATGTAGAGGGATTGAGTAATATGTCCAAGAGATAGTAGGTGTCAGTGAGTATAAGAAAGCATGATGATTGGGATGCCTGGGTGGCTCAGTCAGTCACATGTTTGTCTGTCTTCAGCTCAGGTCATGATCCCAGGGTCCTGGGATTGAGTCCTGCATTGGCTCCTTGCTGAGCAAGAAGCCTGCTTCTCCCTCTGCCTACTGTTCTTCCTGCTTGTGCTTTCACTCTCTCTCTGACAAACAAATAAATTAAAAAAGGAAAGAGAAAGAATGGAAGGAAGGAAGGAAGGAAGGAAGGAAGGAAGGAAGGAAGGAAGGAAGGAAGGAAAGAAGAGAGGGAGGGAGGGAGGAAGGAAGGGAGGGAAGGAGGAAGGGCGGTAGCTAAACTAAGTATCACCAGGCATAAGAATGATGCTCAGTCTCACCCAAACTTCTTGGATAAAATACTGGGTTAAAATTAATGAGAAACTGGGGCACCTGGGTGGCTCTGTTGGTTAAGCGACTGCCTTTGGCTCAGGTCGTGCGTGATTCCGGAGACCTGGGATCGAGCCCCGCATCAGGCTGCCTGCTCGGCAGGAAGCCTGCTTCTCCCTCTGTCACTCCCCTTGCTTGTGTTCCCTCTCTGGCTGTGTTTTTCTCTGTCAAATAAATAAATAAAATCTTTTAAAAAAATTAATGAGAAATGTCTTTATGTACTTTTCATCTTTTTTGAATATAAAGAGAATAGCAATTAAAAGCACCTATTTTGGTCAATTATTCATAGGTGAAAAAATCTTTCTGTTCAGTGTTTAGTGATATTGTCCATATAATATATTCTGGATTTATTTTTATCATTTCTTATGGCAAAGCTTGACCACAAATAGGCCCAGAAAGATATGGAGATTGCAAAGAAAAGAAATAGAACAGATTGGAGAATAATGTCTACTGGACAACATTGGGCATGGTTTCTGACACATGGGACTTAGTCAAAGAGGACAGCTCAGAAACCTGCTAAGTTTTAAAGGAAATGTAGCATTAAAAAGTAGCTATAAAAAAAAAGTTGGTGGAGGGGTTGTTTTGACAAATACTTAATTCCTGGGCCCATAACCCTCAATGAGAAGAACAAGGCTCCAAAACCACACTTTCAATATGGCTAAAGACAAGCTTAGACAAGGAAAAGTATCCCAGAAATCTGATCAGAAAGAATATGGAAAAAAAAATTAAGAAGGGAGTTTCTCCACAATAGCTGACTTGATGTTCATTCAAGAAATTTCCCAGCCCAGGGAAAGGCTTTCACTAGGCTGACTGGCAGGATTTTGAATTACTATAGACGAGAATTGTGTCTGTTTTACTTTCAGAATAAGAATGTTTTGTGTTTATGGGGCACCTGAGTGGCTCAGTCGGTTAAGTGTCCGCCTTCCGCTCCAGTCATGATCCGGGGAGTCCTGGAATCCAGCCAGCCAGGGGGCCTCAGGCTGCCTGCTCAGCGGGGAGCCTGCCTCTCCCTCTCCCTCTGCCTGCCACTCTACCTGCTTGTTCTCTCTCTCTCTCTCTGTCAGATAAATAAATATATTGTTTTTGAAAAGGAATATTTTGCTGTCTTCCTTGTGTTCTTGTTTCACCATTGAATAATTAAGTGGCTGTTATGAGGAATGTGTGCAAATAATGTATCTTTTTGACAATAGGTCTCCAAACTGAAAAGAATATTTGGACACAATTGGAAAGAATGAATATCACATAAACATCTTAGATTTTAAGATGGCTGCCATGATGGATGGAATTTGGGGGTTGACAGCTTTGGGAAAGGCTGAACATCTTATATGATGAACAGGATACTGATGACCAGGGGGACTCTCTGGATACTTGCCAACTCTATGCACTGTTTTGGAACATACATTGGGACATATATCAGCCTTCTTTGCAGTAACATTGTGACTGTGATTAGTTTTGGCCAATAAAAATACAGAAAGAAATGAGGCACCCCACTTTCAAGGGTGAACCCTAAAATTCAGATTTTCCTCTCTCTCCCCCCCATATTTCTTTCTTTCTTTTTTTTCCTCTCCCTTATTTCTGTGGCCACAAACAAATGACTTCAGGAAGTAGAGCCACACTAAGGAGGAGCCCCAGTCCTTAGGTAACTCCTTAAAAAACAGACTTCCAGGAGACTCATGTATAATATAACATGAAGAAAAATATATAAATATTTTATACACACACACACACTTAAAGCACTTCAGTTTGAGAGGGGTTTGTTATAGCATCTAGCAGTACTACTCTATTTCATATATGACTCATACACCCATACATGGTTTACCTAAATTTTGCTTTGAGCTCATGGCTATTGAGCAATGCCAATTCCTTAATGTTATAGAGGGAAAGGGTCTCAAGCTAATACAAGCTTAAAGCAAGTGGCAGGTAAAATAGTCTTTTTCTTCTAGAACTACAGTAACAGGACATTGTCATTTCCTTTTTCCCACTGGAAAATTCTGATAAATTCAAGTTATCCTCTCTTCTTCTGTCCTATATATGCACACACATAGCTGTTCATTCTCTTGAGTATTCTTATCAGATGTTAAGGGCATAAAATAACACCACGTACACTTGATGAGTAGCTCACAGAACAAGAACATATCTCAAAAATTCAGCCACCCAGAAATTACAAAATGATTATACCTCCATTTGACAATAGAAAACAGCAAAGACTATTAAATGAGCTTTATCTGCTCTGTATGAATATAAAATTATGAACCATAAAGCAGGGAAGGTCTCTGAGTATGCTAAAGGAGCTTGGGCTGATTCCCAATAAGAGTCTAATGATGAGTCAGTGGCCAAGCTCTTTACAACACTGTCACCGCAAGAGATAAGAACCTGTACAAAGCTTCATTAAAATGGGTATTTTGACTGGCAGCTACCATACTAACAATACCCTTGTGATACCATCGGTGCAGTGGTCCTATGTGATAAAGCAACAAACTCTTCTAGTCTCCCAGCATCAGTCCATCAAATGAAAATATTCACATAGTTACATAGACTAACCTCCAATTTTGAAAGCTACGTAAAGCAGAATTACCAAGGATTTTGTCTTTGGCTAAAAAACATAACTTCAAAGCTTAAAAGAAGAATAATCTTTAACAAATGCGAGAAAACTAAACTGATTTAATGTGATACAATATAAATAATTACATATAGCAAAATAACATTAGAAGTACAAGTACATCACAAAGAACATCGAATATTCAATATGGATTGTTAGTCACACTGCAAAAATTCATCAGCTAACTTGAAAACTATACTTTTACAGACTGGGAAAATTGGTTGGCACAAACCTAATGTGGAGTTCAAGCACAACATAAACAAAAGGACTTTGCTTTGCATATTGAGGAAGCGAACAACTTCAGTGTTAAACAATTCTGTCTACCCCAGGCAATTACAAGGACCGTCAACATCAGATTTACTGGCCTGCTCCTTTTCACGCCACTATCTATAGCCCACATCATGTAGCTTGAATCAGAATTACTGTATTTTGAGTGTTGCCAGAATTTTCATTTTTACCAGTCTACAAGTACATGAAGGATACTAAAGCTAATGAACTACTAGTCCACTAAACAGGGATTCCCAAACTGTAGAATTTATCAGGAGAGGGTGCTTAAGTCATTGCCAGGCTCCCTCATCAGATTTTCTGATTCAATAGGTTAAGGTAAGTTTTGAAAATTCGCATTTCTAACAAGTTCCCAATGATGCTGATACCGCTGGTCCAGAGGCCACACTTTGAGAACGACTATACATTATGAATGAAAATACGTGACACATGACTCATGTAGTCACCCCCAAATAATTAAGCCAGCAATTTTTCTAACTCATAAGTTTTCTTCCCTAAAGATAAAAAGAACATGATCATTTGCATGAAAATATATTAGAACCGTCTCTGGATTCTGGCAGTTTTAATGTAATAAAGTGAATACTAGGTTAGGGTTTTGATGGGGGAAAGAAGATAAGGCATGGAAAGCTTTTGGTCTGACATAAAACTACTATATATTACCTCAAAAAGGGTTGAGATAACATGGAAAATGAAATTGTGTAGATGAGCAATATTATTTACTCTGTCTCTTCAAAATGCCTAATTTATGTTTCAGCTTCACAGCACTACTGATAGGGGTCTGGAGCTAATACCTTCATTCGAAATAATGGGGTAATACTCCCCTCCAAAAAAAAAAAACCTCAGGCCCCTCTGGTTGAAGATTTATCAAGGCCATTCTGGGAACCAGCTTCAGGTCTCCTGTAGGTTAAAGACTGAACTTTTATCCCTCTTCATTTTGCAAAATGTGGAATAAAGAAAACTACAGAATCTCAGAGTCCTTCTTTCCTTTTCAAGGCCAATGTTTCTAGCTTGAAAACCCATAATTTATATTTACAATGAGCCATTATTTCCTTGGCCAACCATCATCTGCTTTTAAGGTGATCCTCAATGTCCTGTGGTAAGAAGGCTATTCAAAGTGCCCATCTGAAATAGACAGATTGGCCTGATAATTATTCTGCAATCGCCTCTTGAGGAGAAAAAACTGATCTTGTCTCTCAGCGTTCGCAAAGACAGATAATAAACAACCCGCTGCTGTGGGTTCCCTGCCCTCCTACTCTAAAAGCACATGTCAAAGAAAAAAATACATTAATAAAAATGAAGGAAGTATTTTCAGAGAAGTTTAAAATATTTGATGATATGCTATTTATATGCCAATTTCAAATCTTTTACCTCCTGATTCAATGAAAAATTAATGGAGACACTGATAAAGAGGGGAGGTGAATAACAAAAAACGCCCATCAAAGGTTTTGATAAAATATCTCTAAGCCGGTACACTTGAACGAGGGAAAGTAAGGCCTTTTAAATGTACTTTGCAAATTCACAGAAGCCACAGAATTTGAATGAAGTGAATGACCTCCCCACAGGTTTGCCAAAGCAAGAACAGAGCCACTGAAGGGACTGCAATACAATGAAAGCATTTAGGAAAGCATTTTTGTTACTATTGAGAACTCAAAGGTGGGCCTGGCCTCTGAGCTGCAGAGTTATATATATATATATATTTTTTATCATTATGAAAAGCTTTTTAAGATTAAAGGAAATCATCTAAGATTTTATCTGTAAGAAGGTAGAGGAGGAAGTAGGACACAAAGAAGTACAGCAAGTGAGCAAAAATAGCAACACTGAATAAAACCAGATGAAGCCTGAAGTACGAACATATTATTAATTCATTTGACAGTCTCTGAAATCAAACAAGAATTGCATGTTCAGAATGCCTCAGACTTTGCCATGGATAACAAAAACCAAAAAAGAAAGGAAAGTGCGGGCAGTGATCACACCATGTTCTGAGATGAAATGTAAAGAGCATATTCTTGCTCCTGTGAACACAATTAATTGCTCTCACTACCACCTCTTAAATTCTACTCCCTCTCAACATTTTCTTTGTTGTAAAGAAATGTGTGCTCCACTTATCTATACCGGTCTGTAGGTAGCCCAGGAAACAGTGATAATTTTATTAAAATTTAGCAAAGTAGGAGATGTTACACAGATTATCCTATTTAAGCCCTCACAATTTTTGAGAGTCATATAATCATCCCCATTTTTCAAGCTGTAGAAATGGAACTTATTTGACACAGTAGGTGCAGTGGCCGGAATGTGAACCCCTGAATCCAGAATTCCTGCTGCAAGGTGTAAGCTAGGCTGATGCAGGCGAAACAGCAGCAGGATTCCAAGGATTCCAAGAGGCAAAGCTGCCCTGGCGGCAAGAGCCACAAGGATCGCTAAACAATGGGATGGACTTTGCCATTTGCCTGGACTTCTGGGGAGCTGACAAGCTCTGTGAGAGAAAAGACAGAAAGCAGGCCAAAGCATGGGGTAGGACAAGGGCTGTGCACACACTTGTACATTTTCATTTGTCCGAAGGCTCTTTTTCTTTTCCTTCCTTTTATTTATTTATTTTAAAGAATATACTCTTCTCCTATCCCATAGGATTCTGGCAAGGCTGAAATTGTGGACCCACTTCCCCCAGCTCCAGAGGTGGGCTATGACTGAGTCATGTCAATATATAGATTGGAATTCTGGTTATCCTCTGGGGACAGATCAGGGGCCGACCAGCAATCAAGATGGGCTCCATGGACTGCTTTGGAGAAGTGCTGGAGAAAAGGGTGTAGTCCTTCTCCCTTTTCTTATGATGGAAAACTGAAAAGGTGGTGCAATCTTGAAAGTGTTAGCAGGATGTACTTATCTGGAACAAAATCAATACAAAAGAAAGAAAATTGAGAAAGGGAGAAACAGAGAGGGGGACTGATATAAACTGATGATATTCTCAAACCCGTGAATCTTTGGACCCTGGATTCAGCTAAGCTCAATACTGTGAGATCATAAACTATTTATTTGATCAACCCATTGAGTTGATTACCATCACTTTTAGCCAAAAGGGTCTAGTTTACAGCAATGCTCCTATTTTCTGAATTTAAAACAAGGAATCTTACTTTTTAGAACATCAGTGTTACCTAAAGGGGGTGATGACTCATTATTTTAAATGAGAACTCTTTCTAGAACTACAGCAATTACATAGCTGACACTTACTGTGAACCAAGGACTGTTTAAAGCATTTTACAAACATTAGGTCATCTAATCTTACAACTGTATTATCATGATGCTCATTTTATGGATAAGGACAATGAGTTACAAGTTAAGTAACTTTTCCAAAGTCACACAGATAAGGCGTTATTGATCATGAGGCTCTTGAAGGTGAGTACTGATTATTGTCTTGGTTCAGTGTCTAGGGAGGACCCTCTCCTTGACTTACAGATGGCTATCTTCTTGCTATGATCTCAACGGCAGAGAGAAGGAGAAAGAAGGAAAGCACTCTCTTAGGAGAACACTACCTAACTAACCCTCAAAGGCCCCGCCTCCTAATCTAATCACATTTAGAGTTAGGGCTTCAGCATATGATTTCTGTGGGGATACAAATGTTTAGTCCAAAATAAAAACACCCATTCTAATCTTCTAAGATAACCCAGGCTAAAGAATGCAAATGTTTGGATATGAGTTTCCACCTTTCCAAAACTCTTCCATTAAACGGAGGGTGTATGTTACTGATGCCCCTTCAGCCCAGAGTGTGGATGGTGGGAATGTAAGTGAGCTACAGTACAAATAAACAGAGACATGGAGAAAAGGGATGGAACCCAAGTTATCTATCTTCATTGCATTATAGACATAATTATTTTTAAAACTGAGAAGCAGACTGTGGAGAAAGATTATACAAATTTGGAGTATAGTAATGTATACATCCATTATAGACTGAAAGTATCTCATTTGCAAATAAACATATGTCTAAGATGGAATTAGCACTGCCTAAAATTTAGGCCAGTTCTACAGATACTGTACATATTCATTATATTAGGCCATAAAAGAAAAGATGCTTAAGGGACTTTCAACTCCAGACTTAAAAATATGTCATAAGAAAAACTGTTACATATTTAATAAGACTATCTCTAATTTAAAATGAAAAATTATGGTCATGCATTGGATAATTCAAATAAACTATTTCTATGTAGTCTTATGATAACTGTAAGTTGAAATCATGATGATGACGATGAGGAGAAAGAAATATCCATCAAAAAATATAAGAATAAACATTCTTTGACATCCTGAAACCAAAATATTCCCTCTCTACCAAGTTTTAGCAGATTTCTTTCTCTGTCCAGTCCTATTTTATCTCTTTTGACATGATCATAGAGTAGAAAATGTCTAAAGGAACTGTAAAAAAGTGGGCAAATAGTAAGTGTTGGCCAAATAGTATTTTAGGTTTTCAACTGTCATTTTATTAAAGAAATTTATCGAAGTACTTAATAACCTTACAAAATAAATATTTTACAAAAACTCAGTACAACTCTATAAAAAACAACCACCGGGATTTTAGTTTAAGGAAATATATCCAGTACAACTGCAAAATGCTAGTTTTTATTTTTTTATCTTTATGACACATATACAAAATTCAAAACTTTTAAATTACTTTTCCCAATCTAAACTATAGAAATATGTCCTGCGAAAGCTAAAAGCATGCAAAAACTCTGCAGAACAGCTCGCATAGTCATGGTGAAGAGGAAATATGCAGGAATGAGGGAGGCTGAAGTCAGTCTCATGCTCTCTGAACAAGATGCCCATCACAACTAAGGAGATGTAGGTGCACTAGCACATGTCACGAGTTCATTTCATGTGTACCTTCACCATTATCTTGTGTTTAAACCTAACAACTAACTAGAGGAAAAAATGCAAGACACGAAGACTGATACACAAAATAGGTGCTAACTGCTCTTTTTGTTGCTTTCGGTTTGGGTTATTTGTTTAATAAGAGTACAAATAATAAACACCACCAAACCTCCAGCACCTACCTTCACCACCAACTCAGTGTCAGTGCTCTGGCATGTGACACGCAAGAAGCTAGAGTGCCCTAGAAGAAGAGGCATTGGGCTGAAAACTTGCCTCTGCCAATTGGCCACGTGTGATCAGAGAGGGAGTTTATTGAGTTTCAGTTTCATTGATCTAACTATCTTTTTGTTTGCAAGTAACAGAACAGAGTTCATAAAGGCTCTATGAAATAATATATATTTGCTTCAGTCTGCCTAGTTCTAGAGATGAAAATATTATTTTTAGTCTCTCTCTCTTCTAACCCTAAATTTGCTCTTCTCTCTGTATCATTTTACAGTATGTGACGTACAGCATATCCTCCATGTGGCCAAGGGAGGGCGCTCTTGGCAATTCCAAGCTTACATAGTACTCATAGTTCAGGATCCCAAAGGAGGAAGGATAAATTTCTTTCTCCCCGAGTTCATATATAGAGTTCATATATAGCTGAAGTGAGGCCTTGGAATTGCATGCTCATTCCTGAATCAATCACCATGGCCAAAGGTGTGTAGTACTCTAAATTACGAGTCTGTGCGGTGTGTTTACCCCTATGACCTGAGCAGGGGAACATTGTTTTTTACTCCCAAAGAACCAATAGGTTAGAAACGGTTTCCCTAAGGAAAAGAAGAATGGGCAAGCCTTTCAGAATTATAAGTGAGAATTACTTGTAATTATACTTAACCTATATCAAATGAAGTGTGAAGCTGAAATAATTTTTTTCAGATATGCAAGTCTTTTTTTTTAAGAACATATAATGTATTATTTGCTTCAAGGGCACAGGTCTGTGAATCATCAGTCTTATACACGCCACAGCACTCACCATAGCACATACCCTACCCAGTGTCCATCACCCAGCAACCCTCAGTTTGTTTCCTGAGATTAAGCGTCCCTTATGGTTAGACAGGAGAGCCTCTTAACATTTATTTCCTGCATGACGTTTTTTAGGAAACCTTTGGGAGATACATTGTAAAGAGTAATAAACCAAGAAAAAAAAATGGGAGTGAAAAAACGGGTTCAGAGAGATGAAAAGAATCCCCAAGATGTTGGCTGAGAGTAATCCCATGATGAGTTCTAAAAGTGGCTTTAGAAAGGTTGCAAAAGCAGATGTGGAGTTACAAAGCAAACTGATAAAATATGCAATGTATATGAGGAGTTGGAGACTTTTACAATTCTATCAGAAAGCTTTGCACCAAATTAATAAATAATACATGGAAGTTATGAAAAAGAAAAAAACAAGATAATTAATACATTCGGGGGGAGCTCAAAACATTTTAAAAAAAAGATTTTATGTATTTATTTGACAGAGAAAGAAAAAGCGAGAATGAACAAGCAGGGGGAGCAGCAGGCAGAGGGAGAAGGAGGCTCCCCTCTGAGCAAGGAGCTCAATGAGAGACTCAATCCCAGGACCCTGGGGTCATGACCTGAGCTGAAGACAGACACTTAACTGACTAAACCACCCAGGTGTCACAACCGGAAACATTTTTAAAGAAAGAAAAAATAACCATTGTATATACCCCATGGCTTTGCCATAAATGATACTATATAGTCGCACCGACTGCTGAATAAATCCAAGCTGGTAATTAAACATACTACTATAATGGATGAATGAGAGGAGCGAAGATGGGGGCGGGGGCGGGGGGAAAAAAACAGAAGTTCATGTTTCATTGCCGTATGGAATGATGACTAAAATTGAAAAATTTTGTAAAGGCAATCTAATAATGCTATTACATATATGTAAGTAAATATGTAAAGAATATTTGAAGACTTGAAATATGGCTTCAATGCTATTTAATATTTGCTAATATTTGGGTAGATGAACACATTCATACTACAAAAGATTTACATAGCACTGCACTTAAAAGTACCATTTTAATTAAAACTGTAAAATTCCATTGAATTCTACTGTAGTGGAGTCTCCAGAGAAAGACATTTCATTTTCATATCCCCTTTGGAATTTGTATGCTTCTCAGTATGGACATCAAAGAAGGTTTTGTTTGTTTGTTTGTAGTAGTTGTTGTTCTTTGTATTTATTTACTTATTTATTGCAAATTATGGATAATTTGGGAGGAACTATTGGAGCTGGTGATGATTTGCTGGTGGTTGGAATTTGATAATTTGCCAGGGTTTATCCTTAACACTCAGGATGTTGTACCTGATAGGTACAACGGCCCTCATCTCAGATATAAAGAAGTGGAATAATAAAAGATCACAGACTGAGGAGCTAGACTGTGTGCTATAAAATCACAGCTCTGCCCCTTATTAACATGAGAATTTGGACAAGTTATTAAGCAATTTGTGTCTCAGTTTCTTTGTCTGTAATATTGGGTTTGACCTTCCGATGAAGATTCTATGTTAATGTAAGTAAAGGACACACAGCTTTGTCTAGCTATAAGAACCATTCCTACTATTACTGCTTTGAGTGGAGACCGGGCATGAAAGTTGACCCATCATTCATAATAAAGCAGAATAATTTTGAATACTGCACTATTTATATTATCTTTCTGCTCATGTTCTGGAGGCATTTGTGCAGTTTCAAAAAGGATAGAGAAGGATGATTAAGTATTAAATTGAAATAATAAATCAAAGTATTAAAGCACAAAAAATGTAGATTACTCATAAGAAAAAAAAATCACAATCGCAGTTTGAGTGTTTATTAAAGAATTGTTTGTTGTATGGATGGAGTCTTTATCTAACCTTAATGCAGTGAAGAAATTTAAGAGAGGGCACCTGGGTGGCTCAGAGGGTTAAGCCTCTGCTCAGGTCATGATCTCAGGGTCCTGGGATCGAGGCCCACATTGGGCTCTCTGCTCAACAGGGAGCCTGCTTCCTCTGCTCTCTCTGCCTGCCTCTCTGCCTACGTGTGATCTCTCTCTCTCTCAAATAAATAAATGAATAAAATCTTTAAAAAAAAAAGAAATTTAAGAGAGACTGGGAAATTATAAGAGCAAAAACAACAGTTAAAAAAAAAAAAAAAGGCTTCCACAATACTTACTGTGTCAGGGCTCTGCGTCAAGGAGACCATTCACCAGAAACCAACAAGCACCTTCAAGGTTAGCCTAAAGGCAAGCTCGTGTCACCTGCAGAGGTGATAACAGGCAGCACCTAGGCACAGGGAAGCAAGGAGGGAAGACTGGCATCAGTGGTTGTGTTTTAGTGTCTTGGAGTCTCCGGTAAGAGAATGGAGGGAAATGAAGATGGATGGGTAGCATGACTCTCATAAGAAAGTGCTAGGGCTGGAGTGGGGTCCTCTGAGCCAGAGGCTGCTGTTAGAGTAGTTTTATTATCCCCATATTCCTTGGTGTTTCCTTTCTTTCTTTGGGACACACTGGGAAATGTGGATGACATCATTATTATAGAGAAATGTCAGAGACATTAGGTAAGTGATTTGCATAAAGTATATTCTGTCTATATATTCTTTCATTTAGGGTTAAAAAATTTATCTGTGCTTTGTTTATAGATTTGGTCTGTAAGGGACTTTATTTTCTCTTTAGCTAAACTTAGGTCTATAAATCTGTGTATATTCCATTTTATATACGTGCAGTATTGTCTGTGAGACAAAATAATTTTAAAGTGCTCTTGGATTAAGGCCTCCATGATTTATTTACAATACCTCAGTAGAATCATTGATGAGAGAGATATTAGAAGTCATCTATTACTACTATTGTCAGAATAAAGGAGAAATCTTCAGAACCTTACAAATGCCATGCGAGTGAGAATTTGCCATTGGAAATGATTTAGGAAAACAGAGTGGAGCGTACAAAAGACTGAATGTTTGTGTCTCCCAAAATTTGTGTGTTGAAATCCTAACTTCCAGTGCGATGTTACTAGGACACCGGGCCTTTGGAAGGAGATTAGGTCACGAAGGAGGAGCCTGCAGGCATGGGATTAGTGCCTTTAGGAAAGAGATTGCAGTTTCCTCACCTCTTCTACCATGTCAGGACACAGCAAAAGGATGACAATTTATGAACCAAGAAACAGGTTCTCACCAGACACTGAATCTGCTGGCAACATGATCAGGGATGTCCCGGTCTCCACAACTGTGAGAAATAAATATGTGCTTGTAGATAAGCCACTTAGTCTCTGACATTTAGTTATGGCAGCCCAAACAGACTAAAACAAGGAAAAAATGGAATGTTTAAGAGATATATAATACCTAAGTATGCTTCAACAAAGTTAGACGTCTGTGTGTGCATAAGTGTGTGTGTTTAGTGTTGTTGTCAGTCCCAGGAACTCATTAGCTTCCATTCATGCCATTTCCTGAAACTGATGCAATCTATTCACTGAAAAAGCTGACATGACTGCACAGTCAGCTTGTAATCTTCAATGCACAACAGTCTAAAAATCCTTCAAGTTAAGCTCCGTTTCCACAGCAACCACAGTTAGCTCCTCAGGCAGAGTTAGATATTTTTTCTGTGGTCTTAACCTACGTGTATGCGGTAAGGTTTGCTGATCTTTGATGCAGCATGTATAAGTTTTATTGGTTATGTAAGCTTATTGCTGCAGTTTCTTTCCTGCATCCAAACAGTCAATGATGACTTTATATAGGAGTAATTTTAGAGGTGCAAACCAGGGTGGGGGGGAGCATAATCATAGCAATTGGGTATTTGGCTATATTTTATGTGGAACGAAGGACTAATTCTTTTAAAAAGATGAGGACTGACAATTCATCTATGAAATAAGTCTGAGACGAGTTTTGAGAGCCCTTGTCTTGATGTACAAATACATACACATACCTTGAAATATTTAGGGTTTCTCCTGAGCTACTGAGGCTGTCTTGCCAGTGGCTGTATCATGAATCTCTAAGACTAAATGATTTCTTAGACTGTGGATCATGGCTTTCTCATCCCTCTTCTCTAACCACATAATTCTCTTAATTTCCTGTGAACTAAGTCAACCTGTGTCTATTCTCTCTATAGATATTTCATCCTCTAGAGAAAAAAAATGCCCAGTTATTCTAATCATAAGTGATTCCTCCAAACACACACACACAGAGGATTTTTCCTTTGAATCACCCAGTGTAATGGCCATAGAGAAAATGAAAACCAATGTTTGGCCAAAGTAGTGGCCTAAAAGATGAAGGCAGACATTTCCATTTCAGATATTCAAGTAATCCTGTTCTTTGCACAAGCACCTTATTTATTTATTTATTTATTTATTTATTTATTTATTTATTTATTTTTAAATTTTGCACAGACCCACTGGTCAATATCATTCATCTGTACAATTTGCTAACTCTACAAAATTACAGTTTATAAGCACATACGACATCTCAGTGACTCTTAGAAACTCTATTTACAGCCATTCATGATCTTTCATATTACTTAGAGTAAGTGTTCAAAATCTTTCCTGTCCCCCTCTAGCTTTCTAACCCTTTCCCTTTAGTATAAAAAATTCTTCTCTTTTTCACATGAGAAATGGACATCACCAGGGTATGAGGGCCATCATCAGCTTCTTCCACCTATCTAATGTACAGATTTTGTATATCAATAATTCTTTTCCTCTTGTCTCTGAAGACATAAACCTATCGACATATGAAGTATGACATCTTTACTCTGAATTCTATGTTCACTACCTCTCACTGATCTTAAGAATTTTCTCCAGCCATAAATCTTTTCATTGTATATCAACAGCTTTTCTCTCCACTGCTAGTTTCCTCCCCTCTGCTAATAAATATGCATAGTACTTTTTAACTTAAAAATTCAAATATAAAAAATGAGCCTTAAAAACGTTACCTTAGGGGCACCTGGGTGGCTCAGTTGGTTAAGCAACTGCCTTCAGCTCAGGTCATGATCCCGGAGACCCGAGATAGAGCCTGGCACCAGGCTTCCTGCTCAGTGGGAAGCCTGCTTCTCCCTCTCTCACTCCCCCTGCTTGTGTTCCCTCTCTGGCTGTGTTTCTCTGTCAAATAAATAAAAACTTTAAAAACTTTTAAAAAATTATATAAAAAAAAAAACAAACAAAACATTACCTTCGAATCTCTCTACCTACTATTTTTTCTTTCCTTTCTAAAATGACCAGAAAGGAGTCTAAGCTCATCATACTCTTTACACACCACCTATCATTTGTTAGTCCGCAATGCTTGAATTCTTATCTTTGTCTCCTCATTCCACTAAAATTGCAGTAATCAAGCCTGTACTAATGCTCTCATTGCTAGACCCGAAGTCTTTTTATATCCTTTTCTTACATGACTGTAGCTTTCAATAATGGTCAGCATCCTTTTTTAATCTGGCTCATCCCTCAGAATCCATAGTATCATCTTTCCATCTTCACTTACTTCCTCCCCACCATACCCCCCAGCTTTGCATTCTCATTTACGAGTCCTCTTTTTGGTCCTACTCTGTGTTACTCTCTCAGCAGCCATTTTTTTCTTTCATGATGTGTCTCCTTTGGGGACCTCATACATTCCAATATCTTTGATTGTCCAAAACCAATTGAACCAATTACCTCCTCTCTCATCCACCAAATTGTATTCTCTAGTTTCATCTTTATTTGTTCAGTGATAACAAGAGACAAAATAAAGGTCAAGATGAAATACTGAGATTCATAGTCAATCCATTTCTATCCTTTTTTTTTTTTAAGATTTTATTTATTTATCTGACAGAGTGAAACACAGCTAGAGACGGAACACAAGCAGGGGGACTGAGAGTGGGAGAAGCAGGCTTCCCGCCGAGCAGGGAGCCCGATGTGGGACTCGATCCCCGGTCTCCGGAATCATGACCAGAGCCGAAAGCAGTCGCTTAACCAACTGAGCCACCCAGGTGCCCCACCCTTCTTTCTTTCTTTCTTTCTTTCTTTCTTTCTTTCTTTCTTTCTTTCTTTCTTTCTTTCTTTCCCTCTCTCTCTCTTTCTTTCTTTTTTAAAGATTTTACTTATTTATTTGCCAGAGAGAGACAGTAAGTAAAGATTTTACTTATTTATTTGCCAGAAGGAGACAGCAAGATAGGGAACACAAGCAGGGGGAGTGGGAGAGGGCTTCCTGATGAGCAGGGAGCCTGATGCAGGGCTCAATCCCAGGACCCTGAGATCATGGTAGACGCTTAACAACTGACCACCCAAGTGCCCATCTATCCATCATTTCTTTCATAAGTTGTTCAAAGTTCTGTAACTCCTTTGCTCCTAATTATATTCTCCATCTGAATTTCTTCATTCATCACCTTGCTTCTGCCCTACATAGATATCCTGTAATATTAAATTTACTTTTTACTTGGGCTCCTACCTTCAGTCTCATTCTCCCCCAATATATTCTCCATACTTTTCCTGAAATAATTTTTTTTTTACAAATGCATACAGAACCCCAAAGCCACCAATGACTCCAGTCATTGTGGGATCACATGAGGCTCTCTTATGAACTAAGTACTACAGATCATTTGGCTGCATTATTTCCCTGATCCCCTGATCCTTAACCATTCTAAATAATCACAGTGTCTGATGGAGAAGGCCATAGTCTATTCAGTATATATATTTCCAGTGTCAAGCTCAGTCTTTTGTGCACAGAAAATTTGGTAAGTATTTGCTGAAAGAACGTAAGAGTGAACAAAAGATGAACACATAAAAAATACAGGTGAAGAACTTTTTCATAGTTCAAGGAAAGGTGCAAAAACACCAGACCTTGTTTGTCAATAGCAAATGTCACATTTAATAATGTCCTTATGAGTTATTCTCTATTTTATCTGTACCTTATATTCCTATATTTATGTCACCTAACATAGTGTCAGTTTTTGTTCTCCAGGAGCCAGTTATTTTAATGCAAGTGCTTGATGGAGAATACTTTTAACATTAGTACCTGTGAATGGAGGAAAGCAGGATAAGTTGGAGGCAGAAGTTGAACTACCATGTAGTTGTAACAGACTTCAGAGGGGCATCTGGGTTGCTCAGTTGGTTAAGCGACTGCCTTCAGCTCAGGTCATGATCCTGGAGTCCCAGGATCGAGTCCCATATTCAGCTCATGCTCAGCAGGGAGTCTACTTCTCCCTCTGACCTGCTCCCCTCTCACATAAATAAATAGAAATCTTAAAAAAAAAAATAATAACAGACTTCAGAAGGTTCCATAAGGAGATCTAGAGCTGGGATGGGCCCTTATAAGTTGTCTTCAATTGAGGCAAAAGGACTGGGTCTCTGTAATCCTGAATAGACTAGTCAGTTGATGTGGACTACCCAGTAGCCCCCACTAAGAATGTGTGATTTTGTATGAAGGAGCTCCTTTTGTCTTGTCAACAGAAAGAGGCATTCATGGTCCCAGTAGCTGGAGGATTGAACTGGGCCACCTATCCTAGCAAGGACTATTCAAGTTTTCTGAAGAATGACTCACTGTTTCCCTCCCACTATATATGCTATCTTTTTAGCTTACCAAACCCTACATGAAATAACAAACTCTCTGTAACTCATTCTAACCCCTTCTGGCCCCAAGTTAGCCCACTCATTCCAGAACACACAACTGACAGACTTTTCTCAGAATCACAAATATGATTTATTTAAATCACTTTCTTGACTCATTACCTACAGATTAAAACACAAACGTCTATCTCATCATACATAAGGTATTCTTCCATTTGCTTCTCCTGTCCCATGACTCTTGGTCCTTGGGCCACAGTTTTTCCAGACTTTTTCTTGCCCAAAGCAACAACGGCCTTGGACTAATCTCTATTTTTTACACTTTTTTCTATTTTTCCCTCTGCCTAGAGCAGAACATGTTCTCCTGCTTTAGAAGCACCTTAGAGCTCTCTCTTCTATAAAACTTCCTCTAGCATCCTCCAGGAAAATCAAACACAGCCTATTCTGTGTTTTCACTGCTGTGTTTATCAACACCAGTACAATATTCAGTGTTGTACTGTCATACTTTGCTTAAATGGTGCTCTTCCTTCCTATCTTAATCTCTGTAACATACTATCCCGCATATATGCCTAACCATAGGGACTCTTAGATATAAGTTCACTGAATGAATAAAGAATAAATGAATGTCCTATTAGATTTAGTCTAGCATATACATTTGAAAAATCAAGTCAGCAAATACAGCAAGTATACCTAAGAGACTGTTGTAGGAGTAATGTGTCTAATGTGTTTCTCTGTTTTGCTCTCATTTATATTCTTTCTTTTCCCCTATCACTCAGAAAGCTGGAGAATCTATTGTTTCTACCCACATTTCCCCAAGTGCCTAAAAATCACTAAATGTATGAGCAATATTTTTCAAGCAATGATCTAGGAGGAAATCACTATATTAAGACATTAAGGGATTTTTCTAAGACTTTTCTTTTGTGTTACAACTCCTGATTCACTTATTTCTCCCTATAAATGCCGTATACTTACTCTTATGTATAATTTTTTTGTTTGATCATTAAACAGGTATTTGGATATCCATGACTTTCGCTGTATCTTAATTATAATATAAACAGCAATAAAAAGAATATATTATAAAATATACTTTTGAAAGATTCCTGTAGCAACCAATCATTCACTTTCTTAACAAATATTTTATGGTCATGATAAACTCCACACTTCTATCCTGGTAAAAAAAAAATGTAGGTACATTGCTAAAGAGGCTTTTCTCTGAAGAGTACGTACAAATGGCCCACTGTCCAACTGGAAATGACTTCTCAACATCACTAATCACTAGAGAAAAGCAAATGAAAACCAAAATGAGATATTAGCTCATACCTGTTAGAAAGTCTAGCTTTAGAAGTTGTTAATTCATGCATTTAGGCTTTTTTATTTGCTCTGTACTCATTTAGTCCACAGATGGAGTTCAGTAAGGAAAACTATTTTTCTGTTAGTGACCAAGAAGAAAAACTGATCATTCCTTTAGGTTGAAGGAAGATTTCCCATGAAATCGAATTTTATGTTTTGGATTATTTTACTTTCCATGTTTCTCACAAATCATTAGATGTGTTTAATTATTGGGCAATCAGTGAAATTGTGGCAGGATCTGTTCCTCCAGACTTGTTTCTGATTTATCTCATTATGGTGTTTTTGTATTTCATTACAAAAAAACTAGAATGTAAATGTGTGTCAAATGCTTGTTTCCCATTTAGAAATACAATTTCATTTCACTATCGACTTTTAATTGAGCTCATCATCTTTCTCTATACAAAGTGGTAGGAAAATGTCCTTTCTGAGATTAGAACAGAATCCACACAGGGCACTCTGTTTCCTAATGAAATAATGAGATGCAAATTATTAAATAAGCAAAATACATGGATATGGAGTTTTCCCATGGTGCATTAAATAATGTGTGTAAATCTGTTCCATTTTCCGTTTTCTTTGATATAGTTGCTTTGTGCATTTTTCCCACTACTGCCTTCCACAAAATGTAAATCTTTTCCATCATAAAGCAAGCATTCTTGCCTTTTTGCTTAGAGTACCTTGTTTTGTATCACAAGCTTATATATACTGCAAAAGTAAAAAGCAACTACTTTCACGTATATGAAGGAAATAAACAGTATGGATAAATGATTCACCCACTCTAATCAGCTTGTTTTAACTATGATCCCTTTATTCATAAATTATTCTGGACAATTTATAAAATAAAAAATAGGGGTTTGGGGGGTATTTTCTCACATCTGGAAATGTGACAAATAAGTTATTTCTAAACATTAATAGTGCAATGAATCACATAGCATCATTTTAAATATACATATGGAAATGGATTGGGAAATAATAGGACTTCTCTCTGTATCTTATATGTGTGACTATGAAAGGAAATATTATTCAGACGAGATAATGTTTTAATAATTCTTATTTTTAAGTGTTTTACAAATACATAATATTAGAATATTAAAATGATGTCTTACTAGTTCCATGCTGGAAATTGGAAAATACACATTTTTAGGTAGTAATGTTTATTTTTATTAAATGTTCTTTTATGAACTATAATTTAACTTATATTAGTCATAATATTAAAAGCAAAATAAAAAGAAATTAAAAGTAACAATAACAAAGTAGACAGTTTTGCAATCTGTAAGATTTTTTTTTTTTTTTTTTTTTTTTTTTTTTTTTTTTTTTTTTTTTGCCTGTGAATGTTCTGCCTATATTCAGAATGGATTATTTCATTATATTTACCTTGCTTGGTGTTTGCTCAATTGACAAACTCTTCTTCTTTTTTTTAAAAGATTTTATTTATTTATTTGACAGAGAGAAACACAGCTAGAGAAGGAACACAAGCAGGGGTAGTGAGAGAGGGAGAGCCAGGCTTCCCATTGAGCAGGGAGCCCGATGTGGGGCTCAATCCCAGGACTCCAGGATCATGGCCTGAGCTGAAGGCAGTCACTTAACCAACTGAGCCACCCAGACACCCCTCAATTAACAAACTGTTAAATGAGATATATTAAACAGGTCCCACACAGAACTATATAATGGAAAATACTGAAGAAGACATTGTTTTTGTCCTTAGAGCTAACCATTTAATTGGGGAAGCAAGAAACAAAAAGTAATGAGAAAACACATGCTCAAGAATTTGACACTTAGGGGGCCTGGGTGGCTCAGTGCGTTAAAGCCTGTGCCTTCAGCTCTGGTCATGATCTCAGGGTCCCGGAATCGAGGCCCTCATCAGGCTCTCTGCTCAGCAGGGAGCTTGCTTCTTCCTCTCTCTCTATTTGTGATCTCTCTGTCAAATAAATAAAATCTAAAAAAAAAAAGAATTAGACACTTAGTATCAATGCGCTAACAATTCAGAAAAGAGAAAGATTGATGTGGCATGGAATTATAAGAGATGACTAAGGGCAACAATGGAGACTGTGTCAGATTTACTACCCTGATTTTGATTTCTCTTATCTTCTCAACAGATCCACTATTTTGTCCCTTCTTCTTTGTAAAAGCAACTCCAATTTCTTATTTGAAATCAGTCTTGATTAGGTCTCCCAACTTATCTGAGCTCGTGTTTTATTGACCAATCTGTTTATTGGTCATTTGTACTTCTACTCTGTAGAAGATCTTTTCACATCTTTTACACGTTTTTAAAAAATTACACTTGTTTTTCCTTTATTAATTTACTTATTTCTATGTTTCCTTATTTTTTAATTTTTCAGTTTAGCAATAATACTTAGTTTTTAAAATGGAAACTTAGATTAATAATTCATGTAGTTTTTAATTGTTTTCCTAGGAAGAAAGCCCACTGTTTTATTTATTTGTTTGTTTGTTTGTTTGTTTGTTTGTTTGTTTGTTTTAGAGCAAGCACAAGCAGGGGGAGCTGCAGAGAGAGAGGGAGAAGCAGACACCCCACAGGACCCTGAGATCAGGACCAGGGCTGAAGACAGACACCCAACTGACTGAGCCACCCAGGTCCCCTCCGCCCCCTCCCCGCTCCCCCCACTGCTGTTTTAGATGTACTTTATTTTTGTTGTTTTCCTTTGGTAGTTTCATTCACTTGATCAGTGAGCCTGTACTAGGTTCTGAACAAATATTTACTGAACAAACACTAGAAATCAATTATTCTACTTAACGATTATGTTGGTTAACTGAGGTCACATTTTGTTGACTTTACTTTTTTTTATTGTTTTGTAGAAATATTGGTCCACAGGGCAAAAAGTGCTTTCATTTATCTGTGGTAATCATAATGGATGAAATACAGTGAGGTATGGGTTTTCAGTACCTCATAAATTCATCATTATTAAATAAAAATGTACTCTTCCTATAGAAACAGAAGAAAGAAAATTAGACAACAGTTGGCACACACAATTGCACACACAATTGTAGTTTTCAAATGTATTTTTATTTTGATTCATCCTCCATTGCAAGGTGGAGGCATTCTCCCCTCTCTTTGAACAGACTGATCTTTGTGATTGTCTCAAGAAACAGGCTATTGTGAGATGCTGTGTGACTTCCAAGGATGGGTTGAAAAAGTTACACAGTTGCAACCAATTTTTCTTGGGATAGTCACTGTGGGACGCTTCAGCATCCTCCTAGGAAGTATGACTACAAAGAAAGAGAGCTCTTTGTAGCTGTTTGTATCCTTCTAGTCTAGATGTCAAACATGTAAATGAAGAGAAGTTTGAAATGACTCCAGCTCCAACCACCCATCTGACTGCAACCACATGAGAAAGACTCTCCACTCCCCAAAGAAGACCCCAAATGAGAAATACCTACAGCCCAGTCAAGCCACAGATTTGTGAGCAAAATAAGTAACAAAGTTTTAAAATACTCCTGTAAGGTGATTTGTTACTTAGCAACAATCAGACAGGTGGCAAATGGCTTCATGAAATGAAACAATTCAAACTTTTGTTACATATTCTTCTGAAATGTCTTGTATCTGAAATATCAATAGCATCTTATAACATATCTTTTTACTTGTATCAGAGGTACCTCAAAATTACACTACATGACTGGACAGAAAAGAACAAATTATCTGCATTTTTTTCACACTTTTAATACTTAGTCCCTTTCAAATGAGAATTTCATTTAAATTAAATATGTAGAAATAGACATTATTTCAAGAAACAAATAAAAATTTCATGTTTTTGTCAGGAGCTAAAACCACATTCATTACTAAAGAATGTTCTTCTTTTGACATTTATGAAAGATAAATAAAAATGGTGAATATATAATTTTTATTTATAAAAAGCCTTGTTTTCTTTTCTTTTAATATATATTCAAATGTAGCAATATAAAACAAACACAGCAGAAAAATTCAAATATATTAACTTACTCCAGGCTTGAGTATAACAAGGTACAAATAGCAATTATAAAAAAGGAATTACTTTTACTCTTTCCCAGTTCCTCCATCATCCTGATTTGTGAAATTTATAAGAGTTTAGGGTTTAGGGACGCCTGGGTGGCTCAGTTGGTTAAGCCACTGCCTTCGGCTCAGGTCATGATCCTGGAGACCCGGGATTGAGTCCCACATTGGGCTCCCTGCTTGGCAGGAAGCCTGCTTCTCCCTCTCTCACTCCCCCTGCTTGTGTTCCCTCTCTGGCTGTGTTTCTCTCTGTCAAATAAATAAAGTCTTTAAAAAAAAAAAAAAAGAGTTTAGGGTTTAGTTAATTTGTGGCTTTGCTTCTCATATTGTACAGTCTCTGACCACACAGGTCAAAGAGTTTTGTGAGTGTTTTGCTAATAAATGTCTTCCTGCTTTTTACAGTTGCATTTATTTTGGCATAAAATCAAGACCTTATATGCAGCAGTATAAATGAAGAATGAATAGAAGTTACTCATAAGTTAATGGTCTTGGTTTTGCTTAGTTAATCTTATAATGAACCCATTGCCAACTATAATTAATGAGGGACAAACTCATGAAGAAATGCATTAGGGAACTTGAAAAAAGATAATAATAGTAAGCATTTATTTTTCTTTACCTTTTCGTCCCTATAAATGTTTTTTTCACTAGCTTTTCTGCAAAGAAAATATTTAAAGATTTAATTGGGGTTTATGGACTTAAATAAGTGAAATTTGAAGGGGATAGTCCTGAAAATTAAAAATACTTTTGGTAGGAAAAATCAAATGATTCACTGATAAAACAGAGAAATAAAAAATCCAGATAAGAATTTTTTTTAATGGCAAGAGCAAAATAGAATAAGAAGCATTGTAGTAATAAGTAAGAGGATTTAAATTTGGTGAGGAAACCAGTATTTTGTGGATACCTTTCATCCTTCAATTTTCATCTCTTCTATTAATTTAAAACAAAACGGACAATATCATAGTCCAGATTTGCCATTCTAGTGTCATTATTCTCTCATATTACACAGGCTCTTCACTGTTCCTTAAATGATCTGCACATTCTTGCTGCTGAAAAAAATCACTGCTAAATACCTCCTTGCTTCTTTAAATCTTGCATTTCAACTCATGCCCCAAATCCTCTATTACATTTTTAAGTGTTTTAAGATTTTATTTATTTATTTGAGAGAGAGATAGAAAGAGCTTGTGGAGGGAGGAGCAGAGGGAATGGGACAAGCAGACTCTGTGCTAAGTGTTAAGCCCGACTCAGGACTCCATTCACGACTGAGATCATGATGTGAGCCGAAACCAAGAGTCAAATGCTTAATTGACCAAACCACCCAGGTGCCCCTATCCTCTAATAAATTGTTATCCATCATTCTAGCCTTGAAATCTTAGCTATATCACCTAAGAGGTTTTGCATAGATAATTTTATAATTTATGAGAACACTCTAAGCTTTAGTTTCTCACCTGTAAAATGGAAATAACAAGACATTTCTCACATGGTTCTTATAAAAATTTAGGGAAAAAAAGCTTGTGTAGATATATAAATATGGTAAGTTCTATGTCAACAATAATTTTTTGTCATAACATTAACCTTGTATCATTATATTTTGGATTAAATGTCCTACTTAAAATGTAATGTAGATCATTGAATATTTTTGCTGTGTTTACAGTATGTTTTTTTATGGAATACATTCAACAATTCATCATTAACACTTTGCATGTCCAATTTTGTATTCTCTACCTTCAAGGGATCTATTTGGCTCTATTTGGACCTCTGTTCCTCTTACCTCTGCAATGTATCAAAGAAATATGATAGAAAGGCCATCAAGCTCAAAGTCAAAGTTGCTCTCCAGTTGTATAACCAACAGAACAATTTCCTCTGTGTGTAATTTTGTCTCCATTTCTGCATTCAGATCTTATTGTTCAGTCTTTTTCCTTGCTTAATTCTAGAACAAGTAGAAACTCAGATATTAATGTTAGTTCTACAGAATTCTAGTTGAATTTTTTATAGATAAATTTAGGCTGTGCACATATTTTTCTTTCTTGGAGGCCTGGTATTTGATGTATGACTGGACAGCATAGTACAGTGGAAAGGATCTAAATTTGAGAATCATACAAAGGTATGTTATATTTCTTGATATATAATTCTTTTGTCATATAATCCAGAATTGCTCAGGCTCTCTGTCCCTCACTTAGCACATAACTATGAAAAGATTCCAAATTTTGATCCTGTATGGTAAGAAATTATTACTCTTTACTCTTGTGACACATCCTCTCATCAATCCTCAAGAACTTAAAATGCAAATGATAGGATACATAGACCTTCCTTTGCTATAGTTCTCTATTGTCTCTGGGTGCCTTTGAAGTGTCCTTCTTTCTACAGAGTTTCACTTTCCAGGTCTTGCAGATAGCACATCAAGGTGATTTAGCTCTCTGCTTAACCAAAGGAATAATTTGCAGCAAGGGGGGGAGGGGAATCTATCTCAGGCTTTGGCTTAATAGTTATGAAATTTAGCTTTTGCTATATAACAAATACTCCAGACTGTAGTGGCTTAAACCAACATTTATTATCTATGGACCCTCTGGCTGTGTCTTCCACAAGGCTGTAATTAGGGGTCATCTTCTGCTGTAGCCATCTTAAGGCTTGAGTGGGGTGGATACTCTTTCAAGATCATTTACAAATTGTTGACAGGATTCATATCCTCATGGGTCAGAAGACTGAGGGTCTCAGTTCTTCACTAGATGGTGACTGGAGAACACCCTTAATACCTTTTTACCTGGTCTTTTCCATAGTGTAGCTCTCAACATTAGAGCTTACTTCATCAGAGCTTGCAGACAAAAAATAATGAACAATATAGAATTCAAGATTCTTTCAAAACTAATATAAAAAATGACATCCCATTTATTTTGCCGTATTCTATTTGGCAAAGGCAATTCACTTGGCCCAACCCACACAAGGGTATGAATCTGGGAAGGTGGGAGTCCCTGGGAACCATTCCAGAAACTGCCCACAACATTGATACTCTCTTAACACAACTTTAGGAGATTGGTTCAGTTAAGCAATAGTTGCTAAAGTGCATGATAGGCCAGGCAGTTGACTAGGATAAAATGATGAATAATATAATATCTCTGCCTTAGAAGAGTTCATAGTCTATTTTGGAAACCAATGGGTCTGGTTCTATCATGCACAAGCTACTATATGGGAAAATAAAGAGATTCCTGATCCAGTCTTTGAGATCAGGAAAAGCTTCCCAGTGGAGGAAATTGGGTTAATTTTTGACACATAAAAGGAGAAGAGGCCACATATCAAGAGGAGGAAAATAGCTGTTCAAATGTACTAGGGCATGACACAAGCCAGTACATTACAGTGTGTGTTCATAATAGCGTCCATGCTGAGCCCTTTAGAAGAGACTGTGGCACAACACATTTTTTCCAGTGTATTAACAAAGTGCTCTACAGTAAAAAGGTATTACTATGTATTATTAGTTTTCTTCTGCTCACTAGCCCGTGGCTCATGGTGAGCTTTCTTGCTCCTTAGGAGGTTTTCCTAGAGGGTTACTCTGTACCCATTGCTCAAAGCTGACACTGTCCAAACTTAGGTTCTCAGGGAAATTGACAGTAATCACTTATTACTCCCCATGCAAATTCAAAGTGTTTATAGAGACTAAGTACCATCAGCAGTTCTAATACCCCTGCTTATTCTTATAAGCAAACATTCAAATTAAAGTATGTCAGACAATTTCTCTACAAATAGGAATTTTTACACTTGCACCAATTACAGACCCTGTTAATGTCGCAAAAATGGTTTCTAATGAATAAAAAATATTAGAAATAAACTCACAAGTATATAAAATTCAAAGGATATTTTTTTCTCTATCTCTGAGGAACATTTTATAATATAAACTAACCCTCCTTGAAACATTCTCTTTCCTTGGTTCCTCTGACACAATCCTTTGCTGATTTATGTTCATCTCTGGATGCTTATTTATGTATGTATTTCCAGGTCACTTATAAATCAGTAGAGGCTAGTGCCTTGGATGGAAGCCAAATAGCACACATTTATTTAATCTTAGAAATCAGAAATATATCTAGATTGCATTTCAATCATTCCAGGGGAGAGAAGAATCTCCTACTTCCTCTGAGATTAGAGTTTTCCTCAAGAATATAAATATTTCTTTTCTGCAGATCTGCTTTCTTTGGAATGTTTTGAGTCTTTTATATCCACTACCAACTTACTCTGGAATTTCATGGTGTCAATTATTTCCCCATCTCCAAAAATTTAAAATCTAAAGGGCTACTAGGGCTATAAACAAGAGCAGTAACTCAAAGACCTCGTAGGAAACAGTTATCTTTATCATCAAAATCCTGAGTTGTTAACCTGTGCTTGTTTTAAGGGAATATCAATTTCCTATGAGCATACTGCAAGTTAACATATAACTAGAATCAGAAAGTAAACATAATATCGAGAAACACACTTTCTCATTACCCAGCTTGAAAAGGGTTGCTGGTGAGTCTATCTACCTTAACAGTAAAGAAGAACAGATGCATGTCCTCTCCAATTATCAAAAATTGTGTCACCAAAATGTCTGAAATAAGAATGAAATGTCTGAGTAAAAAAAATACATACAAATGAATAGGTAAATAATGTTATTTAACTTGGATTTGGGGGCAGGGAGCATTTGGGAATACAGACTAAAAAGTCAGAATGCACTAGTGCATGTCTGGATCTGCAACTTAGCTGTATTATTTTGATTTCAACTTTTAAATTTTTTAAAGTAATCTCTACAGCCAACATGGGACTCAAACTCACAACCCTGAGATCAAGAATCCCATGTTCTACTAACTCAGCCATCCAGGCACGGCATAGCTACATGATTTTGAAAAAATTACTTAACCACACTGATTTCTCAGTATCCTTGTCTAAAAAGTGGGGAAAGTATGTACCACCCATCACAGGAAATTTTGTGTGAATTAAAGGAGCTAATATATGAAAATGAACAAAACAGCAGCTGTGACAGAGTGTTTTATGCCTAAAATATTAAAAATAAAATATCTTGGGTGCCTAGGTGGCTCAGTAGGTTAAAGCCTCTGCCTTTGGCTCAGGTCATGATCTCAGGGTCCTGGAATCGAGGCCTACATCGGGCTCTCTGCTCAGCAGGGAGCCTGCTTCCTTCTCACTCTCTGCCTGCCTCTCTACTTGTGATCTCTCTCTCTGTGAAATAAATAAATAAAATATTTTTAAAAAGTATCTCTTCAGTAGACCATGATCATTACTTTTTAGATTGTAAAGGTGGTTGTTAAAATGACTTAACAAAAAGAATTTTGACGGAAGACTTTAGAGGTCCCTGAGACATGGTGATTATGCTCTTCACTGCAATCATTTCTTTACTAGGGATTTATCTGTCAGCAGGGGTAGCTGAAGTGGGCAATTAGTCACATTAACTCCTCTGCCAATATTTAGCATTATTATTTTGCTAAAACAGAGCTGAGGTATCCAATAGACTCAATATAAATAAACATGGTCACCAATTCAATAGCTTATATGTATATAGATATAGATATAATGTAATACTTTATAGATTTTTCTAATTTTCACTTTCATGTTGATCACTGATATTAAGTATCTTTTCATATACCAGTTGGTAATTTGTATATATTCTTTGGAGAAATGTCTATTCAAGCCCTTTACATATTTTCCATCCAATTATGCTATTTTTAAAATATTGAACTGTGGGAATTTCTTATATATTTGGGATATTAAACTCTTAATAAGATATAGAGTATGCAAGTATTTTCTCCCATTTTGTAGATTGCTTTTTCATTCCATTCATGGTTTCCTTTGTTGTACAGATGCTTTTTCTTCCATGGAATACCACTTTTCTGTTTTTGCTGCTATTGTTACTGCTTTTGGTGTCATGTCCAAGAAAGCATTGCCAAAATCAATGTGGTGAAATTTTCTCCAGTGTCTTCTATACAAATTTTAGTTTCAGATCTTAAGTGAATCAAATTTGAGTTGATTTTTGTATATGGTGTAAGGTGAGGATACAATTTCATCCTTTTCCATGTGGATATTAAGTTTTGCCGGCATCATTTGTTGAAGAGGATTATATGCAAAGACCATGTAGGATTTATCCCTGGGATGCAATAATGATTCCAGATACAAAAATCAATTAATGTAATACATTATATTAACAGAATGAAGGATAAAAATCCTATGACCATCTCAACAGATACAAAAAAGAATTTAACAAAATATAACACCTTTTCATTAATGAAGACTCTTTGCAAATGAGGAATGGAAATAATTTACCTTGAAATGATAAAGGCCATATAGGAAAAGCCCACAACTAACATCTTAATAGGAAAAGCTGAACACTTTCCTCTAAGATTAGGAACAAAGCAAAGTTGCCCACTCATCACTTCTATTAAACATGGTACCAGAAGTTCTAGCCAGAGCAATTAGGCAAGAAAAAGAAATAATGAAAAGCATTAAAATTAGTAAGGAAGAAGTAAAATTATCTTTTACCAGATGACAGGATCTTAGATATTGAAAACCCTAAAGCCTCCCCCCAAAAGCTTTAAAATTAATTTAAAAATTCAGTAAAGTAAAATCAACATGACAAAATTAATTATATTTCTATATACCAACAATGACCTGTCAAAAAAGAAACTAAGGAAAAATATCTCATTTATAATAATATTAAAAAGAATCAAATACTGAGGAAAAAATTTAACCAAGGAGGTGAAACAACTGTACACTAAAGAAATACAAAACATTGATTAAAGAAGTTTAAGAAGACACAAGTAAATGCAAAGATACCTTGTGTTCATAGGTTTCAAGACTTTATATAGTTAAAATGTCCCTCCTACTTAAACCTATCTATAAATCCACTATAGTCTCTATCAAAATATTAATGAATTTTTCTGCAAAAATGGAAAAAAATCCTAAAATACATGTGGAGCCACTAAAGACCCTGAATAGCTTAAGCAATCTGGAGAAAGAACAAAGCTGAATCATCACATTTCCTGATTTTAAAATGTGCCACAAAGTTATAGTAATTTTAGCAACATGGTACTGGCATGAAAACAGACACCTAGACCAATGGAACAGAATAGACAACTTAGAAATAAACCTATAGATATACTGTTAACTGATATTTAACATGGGTACCAAGAATATACAATGGGGAAATGAGAGTCTCTTCAACAAATGGCATTGAAAAACTGGATATCTACAGTAAAGTTATTTAAAAGTGATCAGTTCCATGTTGTACCACTGATTATATAAAAAAGTAAAGTTTCTGGGGTGCCTGGTTCACTCAGTCAGCTAAGCGCCCACCTCTTGATTTCAGCTCAAGTCATGATCTCAGGGTCATGAAATTGCATCCCAGGTCAGGTTCCATTCTCAGTGGAGAGTCTGCTTGAGATTCTTTCTCCCTCTGTCCCTCCCTCTGCTCATACTCTCTCTCTCTCAAATAAATAAATAAATCTTTTTAAAAAAATAAAGTTACTTTAGGGGCGCCTGGGTGGCTCAGTTGGTTGAGCGACTGCCTTCGGCTCAGGTCATGATTCCGGAGACCCGGGATCGAGCCCCACATCGGGCTCCCTGCTTGGCGGGAAGCCTGCTTCTCCCTCTCTCACTCTCCCTGCTTGTGTTTCCTCTCTGGCTGTGTTTCTCTCTGTCAAATAAATAAAATCTTAAAAAAATAAATAAAAAAATAAAGTTACTTTAATTTGCATAGACATCAATGACATCTTTTTACTTGTCTTAATTCATATCCCAGAAGAGTGATATGCCTATGTTTTGCACATTTATTTGGTAAGTTTTTAACCTGGAAGTTTAATAATTTGGAGTTTTAATCCATTGCAAATATTCCAGCAAAATATAGATGTCAAAGAGACTATCTTAAGGAATCATGGCCCTTTGTGATCTACACTCAGGAGGAAATGTATCTAAAAATGAGTTGTCTTCCAGCACATGCAATAGCAACTCTCGTTTTGATGCTGAGGACTCTGATGTGTCATCTGCTCACAATTATTCCATCTTTCTGCATACTTCTCATTCACGACTACTTATTCTTGCCTTTCTTCTAGGACCCACTTTGGTTCTCCTCTCCCAATGGCTTTGGCCACACATTGCATTCATAGTTAAAAAACATTCAACTTATTTCAACAGTCTTTCAAAATTCTACCTGACAAACAAGAAAATAAGTTTCATAACAGCACCATCTTTTCTTTCATATCCTCCACAATAGTCATTAATTCCTTGACTCTCATTTATGTTTAATCTAATGATAAATTTAATAACATATAAGAATTACAATCTCCAAATTGAGTCTATGCCACTGAGTCTACCATTGAGTCTACCACCAAGGATGGTATTCAAATTGACCATATCTGGTTATAGAAATATATTTTAAGCTGGAGAAATCAAGAAATCCTTGAAAGGCTGGCATTGATGAAAGTAGAAACAGGTGTATCTCAACCAGGAGCCAGTGAGAAAATAAAAGCACCATTAACAGATTAAAATTTAGAACACCAATATAAGCTTTAACTTTAAATACAAGGCCAGGGGGGTGCCTGGGTGGCTCAGTCGTTAAGCATCTGCCTTCGGCTCGGGTCCTGATCCTGGGACTCCCAGAATCGAGCCCCAGGTAGGGCTCCCTGCTCAGTGGGAAGCCTGTTTCTCCCTCTCTTACTCCCCTTGCTTGTGTTCTCTCCCTAGCTGTGTTTCTCTCTGTCAAATAAATAAGTAAAATCTTAAAATAATAATAATAGTAATAGTAATAATAATACAGACCAGGCCAGGAAGATTGTTAATAATGTAACTGTAAGGTCCAGTTTTGGAATCCAAGCCGCCATCCTGTTTACTCATAAAAATAGCTCCAGGTGTTATGGATAAATGACCCCTGGAAAACAAGGGTGAGCCAGGTTGGGGGAGATGCCCAACCAGTTAAACCCCTTAATCTCCCATCCAGGGAGGGTCCCGGGGGAGGTATTTAGATGCAAACTAAGGATGGGCGGTTGTCTTGTGAACTGTGTGACTCATGCTTGCTGTTTGAAGTGCATATAAACCCCTAGACCCTTGCATTCGGGGTCCTTGTTGAAACCCGCTGTGCTGGGCAGATACTTGGACCCCAGCTAGCTGGAAATAAACTTGGACCTCAGCTAGCTGGAAATAAACCTCGCTGTGCGATTTGCATTATCCCGAGTGTCCTCGATTCTTTTGGGGGAAGCGGTCAACACTGGACTTTATCATTTGGGGGCTTTGTCCGGGATAAGACCCCTCCTCAAGGAGAACTGACGACCTGGATACTGAGGTTTAACTAAAAGGAACGCGGAAGGAGGATTGGCCACCTCTGTCTGGAGAACTTAGAAGTTCTCGCCTGGAGGGACTGGAGGTCCCTATCTGGAGAATTCTCATCTGGGTGGAAGTGGGGGCTACGGCCCTGAAAATTTCACTACTGGTTGTGGGCGACATCCCTGAAAATCAGAAGCCTCAATGACGTCCTCAGTGGACGCCGTTCTGGTTGATACCAGGATTCTGAATCTGGTATAATTGGTGTAAATGACTGGACACCTGAGAGAGTGATGAGTAACTTCTTTTTTACTTTTTGCGTGCATATTTTCTGAGAGCTCTAGCCTGTACCTGTAGGAATTCCAACCTGTATTTGGGTCGGCATTGGCTTAAGCGGACGCGCTGATGAGCCGTCGACCGGGGGTCTTGGGAGACTCTTGGGAGACATCCCTTGCCCCCGCCTGGAGAATAATGTCCTCATCTGTACTTTCAGTTTTGTCTCTGCAGCCGCACCAGAACGTTTGTCTGTGTTATTGTGTCCTTGTTAATTGTCTTAACTGTTTCTGTCTTGGTGTGGATTAAAATGGGGCAGTCCCCTAGCCTAGGCAGTTATGTTTGAAGACCCATCCTATTTGATGGAAGGGGAGCCTGATCACCTTCCATTAGTCAGGGGCACCCAGGGGGGGTGTCCAACTTGTCTGAATGTGATGAGTGCCTGAGTGTGTGAATGTGTCTGTACGGCTCCACCGCTTTGGCTACGGAGTCTGATTGGGCTGCACCCTGAGTCTTGCGGGGCATCATATGGCATAAAGGTCATTTAACCACACGGGTGTAACCTGGTCCAGGTTTATACGGACAGACCTAGCTAAGATGCCCTGAAGTTTCCGCGAGGGACGCGAGCAGGACAGCATCTGAGAGCACCCCACCCTTTGTCTGCGACACCGTGCACAATGGGAGGGAAGCCCAGTGAACCCACTGTCCCAGATTGTGCACTTCTAGCCGGAGAAGGAGCAGCACTCTGAGCTGTCAGGTGCTGCGCTGTGGCCGTGGGGCCCACCGACTGGCGGGAAGCTGCGCCTGGGGGCCCGGAGGCTGGCAGGAGCAAAACGACCATGGCTGAAGTGAGATGGGCCCTGTGCGGCTGTCGGAGCCTGTGCCAGAGGCTCCTGGGCCTGGCGGCTCCGCCCAGCACAAGTAGGAGGCTCAGGTGGGCGGCCCAATGCGGAAAACTGAATTCTGGTGTAACAGTTTACAATAGGTTGCTCCTTAGGCTTCACTAGAGATTAAGGTTTCTAAAGAGTGCAAAATTCTGCTGACTGTAACTAAGACTGATGGAAATAAGAGAAGCAACTCTGTATGTGGAAAAGTAGGAGATTAGTAAAAAAGAGGAAGAACAGGAATGCATTTTTGTTGAAGGTAAAAGAAGGTAGTTTTGTCCTAAATGATATGATTGTTTGGAAAGAAATGACATAGAACAAAATCTGAATGCAAAGGAAAGTTGTATAATGATAAGGATGAGTCCCCAAGGGCTTTTATGGAAAGGTTTATTGAAGCCTATAAAATGTACAGCCCCATCGACCCTGAGGCACCCGAAAACCAGAGAGCAATTAACCTGGGCTTTACTAGCCAGTCAGCCTCAGACATAAGGAAAACTTGGCTGAAGTAGTGAGCATAGCCAAAGAGGTGTTCAACAACAGGGGGATGAAAGGCAGACTAGGAAAATAGTTAAAGTTTTGGCAGTACATGAAGAGGGAAGAGGCAGATAGGAGATGGTCGATGGAAGGAAAAACTTAGATACGGAGAAAGCAAGCTAAGACTTAGATTCAGATCAGTGTGCTTACTGCAAGGAGAAAGGACACTAAGCCAGAGAATGCCCTACGAAGAAAACGGCAATGCTGGCCACCAAAGACTGAAGGGGCCATGGTTCAGAACCCCTCCCCAAAACTCGGTTTTAAGTTAAGGTAAAAAAGAAATCAATTGACTTTTTGATGGACTCAGGAGCCCAATTCTCATTGTTGCTAAGGCCTATGGAAAAATTATCTGGAGAGGAAACCTGGGTACAAGGGGCAAATGGCACAAAAAGACTTTGAGACAACCCACTGTGCAGATGCTTGTGGCAGCAAGGATGAATATCTCCTTTATGAGCCAATCTCAAAACCGGAAGAGACAGAAAAGGGAGGCCTTCTTCAAGCCCTGCAGGTTGAGTTTCCTGAAATCTGAGGAGACAAAAAGACTCCTGGCTTGGCCGAGGGACGGCCTCCAGTACTGGTACAGTGAAAAGCAATCACTATGGCTGTTCGTGTTTGACAGTCCCCCCCCTCCCCTGGGGAGCAAAGAAAGGGATCAAAAGATATCCATCCAACTGTGCCTAACCCTTATACCCTACTCTCCCTCCTGGGCCCCAAGAGAACTGTGTATACCATCCTAGATCTCAAGGATGTGTTTTTCTGCATACCTTTGGCAAGGGACTCTCAGCCCCTCTTTGCTTTTGAGCGGTCTGACCCGCAGGAAGGATTCCAGGGCCAGCTCACCTGGACAACTGCTGCTACGGCCCTCCCGGTCAAGGACAAATGCCCGAGTAACGGGGTGTCAGGTCCTCCTCCTCGATGACCCAAAAGTGACTTTCCAGCCCCCAGCAGTGCTACAGACAGAGGCAGCTACGTAGACGACGGGAAAACGTATTTGGAGGCTGCGATGGTTTCTCCTGAGCAGGAGCTCTGGAAGGCAGCCCTGATCCCCGGAACCTCGGCACAAAAAGCGGAGTTGATTGTGCTTACCAGGGCACTGCAGATGGCCAAGGGTAAGGCTGCCAACATTTACACGGACAGCAGGTATGCCTTTGCTACTCTCCATGTACATGGGGCTATTTATAAGGAAAAAGGCTTATTAAATGCAGGAGGAACCAGGTTGGGGAGAGGGAAAAGAGAGTGGGGTAGGGAACCAGGAGATTATTGGGAAGTACATTTTACAGAAATGAAACAGGGAAAATATGGATACAAGTACATGTTTTTGTGGATACTTTTTCAGGCTGGGTAGAGGCTTTCTCCAGAAACATGAAATGGTAGGGATGGTAGCCAAAAATCTACTAGAGGAAATAATTTCTAGGTTTGGGTTGCCTCTGGATACCCCGCATTTGTGAGTTCAGTCTCACAAGCATTGGCCAAGGTCGTGGGCACAAATTGAAAGCTACACTGTGCCTACCTGCCCCAGAGTTCTGGACAAGTAAAAAAATTAAACCAGACTCTTAAAAAAGACCTTGACAAAATTAATTCGAATTGAGACTAGAGGTGGATGGATGGATCTCCATCCCTTCACCCGCCTTAGGGCACGGAGCACATCCTATGTAAATTTAGTCTGGGTGTGCCTCCACCAGTTGGAAAACCTGGAACCTCACTGGAAGGGGTCATTTACTGTCATCCTGACCACCCTGACGGCAGTAAAAATAGAAGGCATCAGGACCTGGTTTCACATGTGCCACGACAAAGGAGCTGAGGATGAGGACGCCGCTGCCAATGGACCCTGCCAACCATGGACTGAAGCTAAAACTCAAAAGACAGTAACTTTATTACTTTTATTGTTGCCTAATGATATGGGAGCTTCTGAGTCAGCTTATATGTTTAAAAGTGACTATGAGCATTTTTTCCATCTGTGTGCAATTGGTTCTGATTGTTAATCCTTTCTTCTACCTTTTCCTGGGTAATTGAAATTGATCATGGCAGATTTTAACGGGTTTTTGGCTGTTACTAAGTTTGGAGTATAGATCTGGGAAAAAGGTTTTATTTAGCAAAAGGGTCAATGATTTGACCTATTTCCAAAGAAAAGGGGGGAATGTACGCTCCAGTTTTGAAATCCAAGCCGCCATCCTGTTTATGATAAATGGTGTTATGGATAAATGGCCCCTGGAAAACAAAGGTGAGGCAGGTTGGGGGAGATGCCCAACCAGTTAAACCCCTTAATCTCCCATCCAGAGAGGGTCCCGGGAGGTATTTAGATGCAAACTAAGGATGGGTGGTTGTCTTGTGAACTGTGTGACTCATGCTTGCTGTTTGAAATGGATATAAACCCCTAGACCCTTGCATTCAGGGTCCTTGTTGAAACTCACTGCACCCCGTGGATACTTGGACCCCAGCTAGCTGGAAATAAACCTCACTGTGTGATTTGCATTATCCTGAGTGTCCTCGGTTCTTTTTGGGGAAGCAGTCGACACTGGACTTATCATAACCAAATTTTAAAGGGTCAGCAGATCATTAAAACTAAGGATACAGACACAAAGCAGCTCAGAATGAGTCTTGTATGGAAGGACTATAGTACAATGGTGGTAAGTAAGGTACTAAAACTTACAAGTTCAAAAGAGTCCATGTTGAGGACTGTCATCTTCCTATATTCAAAAATTTCTCAATGCAAATGAATTCTTTATTTTCTATTCAGAAACTAAACAAATTGGGAGATGATATGCATGTAATTGAATGCCTCTCATGTGCCAAACACTCTCTACATGTCATTTCTATTAACTCTCTCATTAGTTTATTTATTGTTGGGGGCGGCGTGATCCGCCCCCCCCCCCCCGCCATGCTGCAAGCCCCAAAAGCTATGGTGGAGGTACCCATGAATGTACCCTGTGGGCCAGGGCAATAGGTCCTTTGTGTCACTGGGACGTGCACTTGGGCAAGCACTCATCCAAGGCATGGAGAGTCATGCCAATCCTTATGAAGCTTAATAATTGTAGGATTGTGGGGGCACAACATACTTACTTTAAAACTTAGTAAAACCTTTACTAACATAAGCAGCTTGGATATTGCAACCTCCTGTTTGTGTGACCCCTCATTCACCTCCCTATGCTAGGGAGCAGTAAAACATTCTAATGATATAGGGGCTTGCAGGGACCATCCTGTTCTCACAGGACATGCCTGCCTGTGACCAATCATTCTATAGATTAGGGTATAGTGAGCACATCCTGTTCTCACAGGACATGCCTGCCTGTGACCAATCATTCTATAGATTAGGGTATAACGAGCACATCCTGTTTCACATGGACCCTCTAAAAACACTATTATCACTATTGTCACTCAAGATTGATGATCTGTCACTCAAAGAAACTTTGCTCATATGGTTTCCACCTGAAAAAACATGTAACTCTCTATAAATAAAGAGCCCTGAGAACAGTGTTTTCAGGAGATCCCTATACCATCTTTGAGTTTGATTTCCTCATTCGCCAACGCCTTCCTTCATCCTCGGATCCCGACTGTTGCTGGGGCTGGCCCCCGGCAGTTTATGACATGCATTTATTTCCATTAACAAAAAAAGAAACAGATTCCAAGAGGTGAAGGGATTTGCCAACACTAATAAATAATGGATCTGCAATGGGAAACTTTGTCCAATTCCAAAGTACATTTTATTCCCATGCCTCTGTGTTGTCTGCCTATGAAGAGCACATCTCAAGAGATAAGGCACCTTTATCTTCTGTTTATGGTTATGAGGAAGGGACAGGCAGGGATAGGTAGGGGGAGAAAGATTGGAGGCTATGGGATCAGGTTCATAGAAATCCCCAAAATGCTGAAGTGTAGGGAAACCAGAGATAAGGGAACAAAGCGGGCCACCCTGGCCCAAGTGTGTGGGTGGGTGTCTTCTTAAATGATAATCACCTGTGAACCAACAAGGAACAACCAGACCCTAAAAAGGAATTAAGCCATTGCTCAATGGTGATAATAGAGAGGTTAAAAGGAATTAAGTTCCCTGGTTAGCTTTCTAAAAAAGAGAAACCTTGAAGGCCTTCAGTGGCAACCCTGTTAAGACCCTTTCCACTCTTGAGAAGTTTTTTTTTTCTGCATCCTTGCTTAATAAACTTCTATTGCTTTACTCACTCTCCTTTGTCCACAAGATTCATTCTTCCACTCCACGAGACAAGAACCTCACTCTCTGCTTGGGTTGGGTAGATATACACTCACACAAACCATGCTTGCTTCATGTCTCTTGGTTACATGTTTTTTTGTTTGATGTTTGTTTTTTTTTTAATTAACATATAATGTATGATTTGTTTTAGGGATATAGGCCTGTGATTCATCAGTCTTAACACAATTCACAGCACTCACCATCGCACATACCCTCCTGTTTGATGGTTTTAATTTGAGACTGCAACTCCAACCTCTGAATCTCACGTTTGGAATGCCTCTTTAACATCAATTCTGCATGTTCTCCACATTCTGTGTGCTACAGTGTAGCTGATTCTTTTTTTTTTTTTTTTTAAGATTTTATTTATTTGACAGAGAGAAACACAGCCAGAGAGGGAACACAAGCAGGGGGAGTGAGAGAGGGAGAAGCAGGCCTCCCTCCTGAGCAGGGAGCAGGACGTGGGACTCGATCCCGGGTCTCCAGGATCATGACCTGAGCCGAAGGCAGTCACTTAACCAACTGAGCCACCCAGGCGCCCCCAATGTAGCTGATTCTAATTGACTCATCTCCTAAGGAAAGTCCTGACTTTTCTGTTTAATATTAATAGGAATTAATTTCAATACAGGTGACACAAATGAGTGTGTATGTGAATGTGTATGTGTGTGTGAATGGAAACAATGTTAAAACAAAATGATGTGGGAACTAATAGGACCTGAATATATTGGGCATCCGTTTAGCTAAATACTTCTGCAAGAAGGAGCAAGTTGAGCAGCCTCCCTCTTCTTCATCTTCTTCTGTTTATGCTGGGGTGTTTTATTGTCTCCCAAGAGATTTTGTATGCAGCTACCAGATGTTAGGCAGCCAGCTGTTGTGTAGGTACCCCCTAGCCTCTCAACTGCCTTATAGATATGTGATGGACCTGCCACAAATTGAACACAGATAAAATGAAAGCAATAAACAGAGACTGGAATTGGTTAAATATACCTACTACTATAGTGCTGCAATAATGTCAACCCATTCCTTCTCCAGCAACCAGAGATTACGATTACTTAAAAAATGATGAAAAATAAATGTCATCCTTCAGAACCTTTGGGAAGTGGCTAAATCTTCACAAAGCAAATGTTTCTACAGAAACCCTTTGGGTACAATGAGCCTTTTAGAAGAAAATAATTTGATCTAGTTGCTTTTTATAGATTCCCACCAAAGGGACAGGAAACTTTCTACCAACAAACTCACCTAGGGTAAGAGAAGAGTTGTGAACAGGCCCTCTTTCAACTGCATATATATCTTTCTTGCATTCTTGTAATGAGACTGTTTTTATATGGTGAACATATTTCAAATGTAAACAAAGAAAAAATAAGCTGAAAGCTGCTAATGTTAAGTTTAGAGCTTGCAGAAAATATCAGCTAGTGAAGAACAGCTGCCCAAACAAGACTCTTGTACTCATAGAGATTATTTTTTCATAGAACTTGAAAGAAATTGTAATGATGAATCATAAGCCTTGCTATAAATAAATTATGACTGCAAATTGCCAAATACAGAAATATTCTCATTAAAGTCCATTGTCTTTGAAGACAAAATTACCTCATTTATTATTTCAGTAGACTCAAGCCAATTTAGAACAATTAAAACCTGCATTATCAAACATGGTTGATATGCACTGAAAATACATTAAAAGAGAAGCAGGTGCTGTTCCAATTTAATAGGATCAATCTCTGACTATCTACTATATGAAGAATGTTATTTTGTTGTGGAAACAATTTAGAGTGTTCACTGAATGGATGCCAATTTCTAATCAGCCAAGAACAATGTGGCATTATCTTACACCAACTGATTCATTCATTTATTCAATCAGTCATTCCACATTTCTACTGCACTTACGTTGTGTAAGGTAATTAACCAAGCATGATGGTAAATCCAAAGATGTCTCATGCATATTCTTTAGGAGAGTAAAAATGACATGTACTCAAAGAAAGGTAATTTAAGATGGAAATTGAGTTACAGATGTAGTGCCAAGAAGTGGAAAGGAATGAAAGCTGAGTTTTTGATTGGAGAAGCCAAGGAAGCCTATGAGAAATTGACATTATGTGAACTAGGGCCTGAAGACTCTAAGATCACCCCATTTATTCAAGAATATTCCAGGAAGAATGAAGAGTGGGAAACAGAACAAAGAGGGAGAAATAGTGGAGAGTTTAGTCTAGAATAAATGATGGAGTATTAAAGAAAGTTGCACTAGATAAGACTGAAAAAGTCAGGGTGCCTGGTGGCTCTGTCATTAAGCATCTGCCTTTGGCTCAGGTCATGATCTCTGAGTCCTGGAATCAACCCTCTGCATCGAGCTCCCTGCTTTGTGGGAAGCCTGCTTCTCCTTCTCTCATTTCCCCTGCTTGTGTTCCTTCTCTAGCTGTGTTTCTCACTGTCAAATAAATTAATAAAATCTTAAAAAAAAAAAAAGACTGAAAAAGTCAAAGCCAGAGCAGAAGCTTAAAATCAAGAAAATGGTTTTAGATTTATTTGGTAAATATGAGGGCACAACTGAGAGCATGTAAGTGGATTAATGGTGCATTCAGAACGAACAGGATAAAAACACTATATGACTTCTAAAGTAGTATGTGGAGAAGTGGGGTATATACAATCAATCTGAAAGCAAAGGAAAAAGGCTAACACATTGACAATTAAGTAATTTCAATAGAGTGTTAATTAAAAAAACATAATAAAATAATGGGATGAATTTAAAATAGGTAAATGTGCATTTTAGAAAAAAAAATAAAAGTTAAATTCAGTAAAATAGCACTATAAACCTAGAGAATGTTTAGGGGAGGCAATTATAGAGAAAACACATTAATGAAATAGAAAATGAGCAATAGTAGGATCAAAAAATTCATATTTTGAAATGTCTGCTTAAAATGAGGTAATTTTGGCATGAGTGAACAGTAAAAATATGACGGAACATTCAAATAACCAAAGTCAGGAAAGACAAAGGCAACATTGTTAGAGGGCTTGCATGTGTTCAACCAATGAACCAATCAAAAGGGATTAGGAACCATTTTATGCCCCAAATTAGAAAATGGAAACTAAATGGGTGAACCAAAAATACAATCACCTAAACTGACGTGAGCAGAAATTTAAACAAATGAATAATTCTAAAACTATCAAACATATTTAGTATGTGTGATCAAACAAATAAGCAAAACTCTTCATAAATGACTAGCTGGTTTCGTCAATTAAGCTTTATCACTCAAGGTAGAAAGACTGTTCATCATATTTTAAAATCTATCAGAGAGTGGAAAAAATATGAACATTTTATAATTCAATATATGAACTAAGCCAAATCTTGAGTCAAAATCAAATAAGAACAACATAAGAAAATTCCAAACCAGTGTTGTTCCATGAAACCAGTTAGGATCCACGGTCAAAGGAACGAGGATGACACAAAAGCGAAGATTAAGCAGAGCTTTATTTTGCGCCAAGCATCAAAATTTTTGCTTCCCAAAAGACAGAAAGTAGCCCCGTCTATTCTTACGGGCTACCTTTTATAAGGGAAAACTACCACCACCACCCCCCCCAGCTGACCCGACTCACGTAGCTTGCCTGAGTTAATTCTTTCACTCTGCTGTGATGACGAATACATTTAATCCCCACAGAGTTGTTTACCAGGGGATCTCTGTTGGTCAGGGTCTGGGAGGTTAAGGTGATTAATGGATTGGGTCTTCCCACCTAGTCTGATTTAAGTGATTGGCCATTCCCACCTGGTCCTAAGTACCAGGAACTGGCTGCCATTCTTAATTTGCCTCTCCATACCTCCCAGGGACAGGAGGTTGAGAGGATTAGCTGATTGGGCATCTCCCCCAACCTGGCTCACCTTTCTTTTCCAGGGGCCATTTGTCCATTTCTCCTGGAGCTGTTTTTCTGAGTAAACAAGATGGCAGCCTGGATTCCAAAACAAAACCTAAAGAAAGTATAAGCAAAGCAAGGCAACAGCAGGAGCAGATAATATTACACCATGTTTATCACAGGAATTCAAGGTTAGTTTGGCTTTAAATTCAATCAATGAAATTATTGTACTATGCAGAAAAGGCATATGATGAAATGTATAATCCATTCATGACAGAATTTCTTGATAAATCAGAAATGCCATGTAACTTCTTCAACCTGATGGAAGTTATGTAGAAGAAACTTAGAGCAAAAATAGAAATTAAATGTTGAATTTTTTTTTTTCTTAGAGATTAGGCATAAGTCATGGATTCCTGTTTTCACCATTTCTATTTAATATGTTACTAGACAGTCTAGGTCATCTAATATGATAAAAAAAATGGGTGTGTGTGTGCATGCTCATACTTACATGAACACACATCAAGTCTAGCAAGTATACAGGATTTAAAATCAATATCTAAAAATTAACTGTATTCTATATATAACCTCAATGAGTGAAAAATAAATAAGGATCATCATTTAAAATGGCATAAAAATGTCATGTACCCAGGAAGAAATCTATCAAGATTACAAAATATTTACTTATTGACATTAAAGAAAACCTCAATAAAGGGAGAGTTATATTGTATCAATTAACTGAAGTACTCAATATTTAGTGACACTGATTTTTCTCAAATTGCCTTATAATAACAGGATTTGTGATGAAACTTGAAAAACTGTGTGAAGAAACTTATAAATGTGTAGGAAATGCAAAAGACAAAAATAGCTTAAATGGTGGTCTTAATCAAGCTTTCCTAGAAAGGCGTGTGAAGAAAAAAACATAAATACTACTTTATTGTGAGCTTGAATATCAGAGAAGAAAATAAGGAAAAAAATGTTTATGGAAGAAACATAATACATCTTGAAACTGGCCAGTTCTTCATAAAGAAACACAGATACTCACTTGGCCACACAGGCAATCCCTGAACAGTCTGTACAAAAACACCAAGTCAAAGATGAATTTGACCTTTCCTGCCTACCCTGCATGAACCTGCCCACCTTTGCTCCACATTTTCCTTTTATAAACCTGTATTTTGGCATTTTAGAGACTGTACTTGAGACGCTAGTCTACCATCTTCCCAGTGTTGGCCTTAATGAAACAAATCCCTTTCTTGTTTCACCACAATTCATTTCCCTGCCTTTGGATTTTGTCAGTGGTTACTAGATGATGAACCTGGTCTGCTTAGAACCCCCAGAGCCAGGTGCCCTGGCCACACTATAACAAAATGTTACAAACTGGGCAGCTTATAAACAACAAAAATTTATTTCTCATAGCTCCAGAGGCTGGGAAGTCCAAGACCAAGTTGTCAGCTTGGTAACATTCTGGTGAGGGCTGTCTTCCTGGTTCCTAGCAAGCACCTTTTGGCTGTGTCCTAACATGGTAGAAGGGCTCAAACAAGCTCCAGGGAAGAGGGAGGGCTTTTTTTTTAAATAAGCACACTAGTGCCATTCATGAGGGCTCTACCTTCATGACCTCCTAAAGGTCTTACTTCCTCATGCTGTCCCTTGGAGGTTAGGATTTCAACATATGAAAGGGTAGGATGAGGGAGGGGAATTCTGAGCATAGAATTAAGTATTTCCTTTTTTGGTGTCATAATGGCATTATTATTATTTTTATTAAAATTTTGAATTCTGGGGCACCTGGGTGGCTCAGTTGGTTAAGCGACTGCCTTTGGCTCAGGTCATGTTCTCGGAGACCCGGGATCAAGCCCCACATCAGGCTCCCTGCTTGGCACGAAGCCTGCTTCTCCCTCTCTCATTCCCCCTGCTTGTGTTCCCTTTCTCACTGTGTTTCTCTCTGTCAAATAAATAAAATAAAATCTTCAAAAAAAATTAAAAAAAAATTTGAATTCTAATTATTTGTTGCTAATATAGAGATAGGCAATTGATTTTTCTATATTGACCTTGTATCCCTGTGACCTTGCTAAACTCATTAATTCTAGGTGCTCTTCTAGTACATTCTTTAGGCTTTTCTAAGTAAATAATCACGTCATCTCTGAACAGAAACAGATTTCTTTTTTGTTGTTGTTGAAGAAATCAATTTATTTGAAAAGGAGTGCTTTTTTATTGATAGTTAGCAGGGAACATTAATCAGTAGCTAGTGGAAAATATCAGACCACTTCTGGAACATGCTGCTAAAAGCCTGTGATCTCATCGTCCTTGCTTTTGTCAGTCTGGTAACCAGTAAGTGTCAAAGTTGAATTTTGCTGAGTAAGGCCTTTGAATACTTTCATGTGAATATAACTGTTATCACCTACTCACACCTTCATGTAGTAATTTATTCCTGCAACCACTTAAGTTTTATACCTTATAGCTTCAAATTCTTGGTAAGTCTCATTTGTTTTTTCTTCAAGCTGAGGTACAACCTCATTAGCAATCTCCTGGATTTCTGGAGTGGCAGGTTTGGCTTCAGTTGAGCCTCCAGGTATCATTTGGTTAATTGCTTCTTTGCTAGGCAGGATGCTGGAACTGAAGTGATAGAAACAGATTTATTTCTTTTTTTTTTTTTTTTTTTTTTTTAAGATTTTATTTATTTATTTGACAGAGAGAAACACAGCGAGAGAGGGAACACAAGCAGGGGGAGTGAGAAAGGGAGAAGCAGGCCTCCACCGAGCAGGGAACCTGATGTGGGGCTCGATCCCGGGTCTCCAGGATCATGACCTGAGCCGAAGGCAGTCGCTTAACCAACTGAGCCACCC
>PITA01014294.1:0-54101 GCA_004023965.1 Spilogale gracilis
ACATAAGCAGGTATTTTCCAATAATGTGGGATTTTGGTTTTTGTGATGCTGCAGGAATGTGTAGAGGTGAGAGGGTCAGCACATATCCAATGACTGACTATTCAGTGTCAGAGTACAAAGGTCTGTCTGTGCACCTTGGGTCAAGACACCTCTGAAGAACCGTCTCAGTTCTGGAAGTCTCCATGAGGTTGACTAAAGGTCATTGGAATTGCATCAGTCTTCCTTTTCTTTCAGCTCAATTCTACTTCTGTCACTCCCTTAGAAGTTTTGTTCCTAAAGATGCTATGTAGTAAATTTTCTGTAAACAAATTTCTGGCTTAGAGTCCACTTCCTGATAACTACCTGTGATAAAACAGCATTATTTACATAATCTGCATATAGGCTGTTGTAGCAAATAGCATTTAAACTCCCCAATTAGAATTAAGAATGTCCCCTTTGCTGACTAATAAAAACATCCTTCCTTTCCAAATTTTGCCAAGCTCACACATACTCATCCTCATACACATCCTCACACAAGCTCACACTTCATGAAAAGGTAGACTATGTTTGGATTTTGATTCCCAATTCCTCATCACTAACGAATGAGTAGATGAATGTATAATGATTGAAGGGAAAGAAGGACCTATATCATGAGATCAAAGACCCTGCCAAATACTGCCATTGGTTTTTTACCTGCTCAGCTGTTTTCTGAGAGTTTGGACCTAAATTTGGGCACCCTCTTTAAGAAGGACATATAGAGAGATTCCAGAATAGGAGAAAGATGATTCAGGTTTTGAAGGCCAACCAGCCAATCTCACATATATAAAAGATGTAAAGAAGTAGTTCTAAGACTAAGAAGCTGAAGTCACATTGGACATACAAAGATACGAGGAATGAAAACAATAAAGCTGCAGCTCCGTCTCAACAATGAGAGGAATACATCCTGTGAGGTTTTGAATGCACAGGACAAACCTGAGTGAGGGTGACGAGAAGCCAGGGATATTGTGGATGAGATCCATGCACTGTGTTGAGATTCAAAGAGCAGACAGTCAAGGACTTGTCCTGCTCTGATTTTGCAACATTGTAAAGTTAGACAAAGAAGGGTCTCAATTTGAAGTTCATATCAAACAACATGGAAATCTATACAGAAAAAGACACATGTGCACCAAATATATTCATGTGAAATAAACTGATAGAGAAATCTGTATACTTGTTTGATCACTGTAGATATGGATACGGATGTTGTATCTATGATAACACAGCACCAGAGCTTTAGTTAATTTCTTTTCATGTTTTAGAGAATTCCATTGTATGCATGTAGGACAATGTATTTACCATTTACTTTGTGGAAAGGTCATATACTTTTTGTTCTTAGGACACACAATGCTACGATGTATATTTCTGTGCATGTCCCTAAGTGCACATGTGTAAGAATTTCTGTAGGATACATAACCAGGAATGGCATGGCTAAGTCTCAAAATGTGAGAATCATCTTTTTTTAGTAGGAAATGCCAAATTATTTGCCAAAGTCATTTTATCAATATTCACTCCCACCTGCAATATGTAAAAATTAGTTGCCTCCAGGCAGCATCAGCTCTTGTCTGCTTTCTGATTTTGGACCAGTGTGTTGGGTCTATAACACACCTCTACAAAAGATTTTGCATTTCGCTGTGCTGATTATTGACTAATTGAGGATCTTTTCATGGGATTATGTAACATCTCTCTTTCCTCTTCTGAGAAATGCCAATTAGTTGGTCATAGTCTTTGTGTTGCAAAAATATTCTTCTCTAAATAAATCAAAAAACCCTAAAATCATCTTATTTAGAGGAGTTCTTTATATACTCTAGATCTAATCTGCATTAGTTGTATGTGTATAAAATATCTTCCTCAATTTGCAGTGTGTCTTTATTTGCTTAATAGCCTTTTGGGGAAATTGAACTGTTAATTTTAATATATTTATACTAATTTATTTTTCATGTGCTTTAATTATTAAGTTTTGTTTAAGAAATTATATTTTTATGTCGAGGACTTCAAAACATCCTTTTATATTGTTTTCTTATTCTGTCTTTATAATTTAGACATTTACATTTAATTTTTTAACCTAACTCAATGACTCCTGTTAATAGTGTGAAGTAGAGATTCAAATACATTTTTTATGGGCAAGTGATTATTGTAGAAAAATTTATGGAAGATGTTTTTTCCCCTACTCCCCAGCAGTATTCCTGGTCATTAACCAACTTCCCCCTAGACCTAGGTCTGTTTCTAACTTTGCAGTTTTTTTTTTTCCCTCTTCATTTTTTCACCTCCATTTCCCCCTAAACAAATTACTTTAACTTTACAATAATTCTTGATATTTGGTAATGTTTTAACTATTCTTGATGTCTGGAATGTACTATTTACTGTTCATTCTTGTACTTTGTTCTTGCATACACATTTTAGAATCAACTTGCTATAAAAAAAAAAAAAAAAAAAAAAAGCCCTGTTGGGATTTTTATTGTAATTGTGTTGAAGTTATAACGGGGGAAATTATATTTTTTCAACATTGCATCTTCTAATCTGTGAGCACTGTTATATGACTGCATTTATTTAAATATTTTCTAATGTCTTCTAATAAAGGTCTATACTTTTTTTTCATGAGGGGCTTACAAAATCTATTTTTTAAAAGAATCAATTATGTTCAATTTTTGGTGGTATAGTGTGCTTTTAAATTTTTTACTTTTTAATATACTTATTCTACAGAAATGCAATTTATTGCATATATTTATTTTATATCCAACAATTTCCTAAATTATCTCATTGATATTTTTCATCACCAAATGTCCTTAGAAATGGTAACCCGGGCATTTTAAAGGGAAGTTTAAAAGCCTATGAAATTAAATGGAGGCAAAAAGAAAAAAGCTTGAAGCTATGTAAGTGCTCCAGCCAACATCATTACAGTGATGGGAAAAATTTACAATAAAATCCTTATGAATGGATTTTTACAAATCCAGCTTTTGTGTTTTTCATTGGAATATGTCTACTGCTAAGAAATTGTGTTCTGCCTTATTCAGATACCAGGTTCTTTTCTTGCTGGAATGATGCTTTGGGGTTTATGATAGAAAAGTAAAATCTAACACCTTTCCCCCCACATCCATCCCTACTTCAAAAGAAACTGCTCTGTTTGATCCTCTTCCTCAAGTTCCCATTGACAGGACATCAATCATTTTATTTGTATACCACTTTTCACAGCACGAAAAGGGCTTCACAGAACTAGCAACATCCCAGCTCCCAACACAGACTGACAAACTATTTGTTCAAAAGGCAAGCTTATCAAGCCCACACTGCTTACCTTTCTGTGTATGCAGAGCTGTATTGGCTGAATGTGAAATAAGGGTGGAATTTGGTGCCCATGCCTTTAGACAAGCAGAAGTGCTGTGGAAATCTCTGCAGTGGTCTCGTGGAAATGCAGGCTGCAGGCTCCTGGGGGTCTAGGAGGCCATATGTACCTGCAGGTGAAAGCACATGCCAGTTTCTCCAAAGGCCTTTCATAGATAACATACTGTCAGGAGACCCAAATCCTGGGAATGAAAATTATCATGCAGTCTTTACCATTCCAGGGGCTGCCCTTGGTAACCAAGTTTGTGGTTAAGTTAATTTTAGACAAAACTGGACACAAATGTCATTAGAAAAATGTGTAATCATGCTTTTTTAAACCATTCTTCAACATGGCTCTTCTGCTTTGGTCAGGTTTATCTTTTTACTCTCTCTACAGGCATTCCATCTTCTTTGCTCTTCTATCCTACCCATGAGACCATTCTTCCCAATTAGTACTGGCACACTTTATCTGTCTTATTACACAGCATGATTCCGCTCTCTAATCCAAGTAATCCAACCTAAATTTATGTTTCCCTTATATTTTTTCTTCAATAGTACTTAAGAATAAATTAATATTTACATGTGTACCTATGCTGTGGTAAATGTGTATAAGTTTCAATACTGGGCCAAAATAACATGATCATGTGATTTTTTTTTCTTTTCTTTTTTAAAAGATTTCATTTATTCATTTGACAGAGAGAAACACAGCTAGAGAGGGAACATAAGCAAGGGGAGTGAGAGAGGGAGAAGCAGGCTTCCCGCCAAGCAGGGAGCCTGATGCGGGGCTGCATCCCAGAACTCCAGGATTGTGAACTTATCTGAAGGCAGATGCTTAAGGACTGAGACACCCAGGCACTCTGATTATGTGAATTTCTATTTGAGTTCTACAGGCCAGCTGTGTAATCACTGTGTAATAAAAATAGCATCTCTCTCTCTCTCTCTCTCACACACACACACACACACACACACACACACTAATGTATATAAGAAGTTATTATACTATTGCTTTGGAAAATTCCCTTGTTTTATATGCTTAAATTCTTCTGATTAAATACTTGAAAACAGAGATTGTGTATGTTTGTTATGTAACTTTTCTTAGAGACATAATAAAGTTATGAATATAGTCATATATATAGTAACAATTTTTGAATGTCAGAAGTATTAAGAAGTATATTAATTTTGGTTTGTAAGTTCCAAACAGTAAAGGACAGAAGCAATTTGAAGTTTGTATATGCTTGTATATAATATACATAATGTATATACATTTATCATTATTTGGCAAATGATTATAAATACCTATATGCATACACAAATTGATAACATATAATCTGTATGATTATTTTATAATAATCAAGAAATTAGGCACTTATCCTATAAAAAACATTATTTCTGTAAAAGTTATACATAGATTTTGTCTCATAATAATATAAAGTTAATTATAAGATTAAGAATTTATCTCAATAGCTATTAAGAGGAAAAAAAATGTATGATTTATTTGATTTCAGTTGGATTACTCTAGGAAAACAAAATCCAAAGTTTTTCACTAAAGAAACATGCTATGGCCTGGAAAAAATATATTTATAGTACCTAACTTGTGCAAATATTTTCCTTTCAACAAATTCTTCTATTAACACGTACATTTATAGTCATAAAACAACCTTTAAGCCACACTTTACTAAGCCCTAAAGCAGACAAAAATCAAATGCAGATGTGGAATGGGAGCCAAACAGATGCTGAAAAATCCTGTCAATATCCTAAAGGAATCCATTCTCTATCAGAAAGAAATTTAATTTCTACTATAAAGAATTTGATTATGTATTGTTATATAAAATGTGATTAATGCTTTGTGGTGATTAATCAACTGCAAAATATATAATTATGCCATCTGTATTTTTGCAGCTTCTTGTCACTTAAAAATTCAGCAGGGGAGTTGGGAAGTGGGGCTATTGAGAAGCTGTGGCATTTGGAGAGCTTTAAAGCCACAGGAGACTAGTCTGGGAACAGAATAACTTACAGGCCTGGCGCTTATTATAATGGAAAAGAACTAAGATAGTAAACAAAGAGACCCCCAAGGCCCCCTGGTTCCCTGCTGAACTGAAGACTGATAAGAGAGGCCACAGTCTCCCAGACACAGCAAGCATTAGGTCCCCCAGACAAACTTCCATTTGCTTTTCACTCCAAGAGTATGTTACAGACTTCATCTTGACTAGGGGATGTAATGGCCTCATTGCCAGGCAAGGGATTTATCATTTATTTCAATACATCATAAAGTAAATATTTTTGCATTTCTATTCTACTACAATCCAAGATGTAAGGCTGTGATTAATGTTTATGCTACAACCCATATCCATGTCTTCCTAAGAAATGAAGACTGTTAGAGTTGTATTTACACATGTGTCCCAGTTGGTAAAAGTTTCAATATAGTTGAGAGTTGCTTATTAAGTCAAATTCAGCAGAATACCTAGGGTTTTAATATATTATTTTGACCTAGATAATGCTAGATAATGTGCTTCACTGATTTTTTTTTTCATTTTACTATTGCTTTGGGGGGAGCATTATGTAGAAAAAGCTGAAAATGAGTTCTGCTTCAAATTCCCAATGGTTTTTAGTAGGAAGAATAGCATTCTACTCGTGTGCTAAAGGGTAGCACAAGGAGATGGAGTGATTTTCTTAAAGCATGCTTCCTGAACCCTGGATATACATCAGAATCACAAGAGATTCATTTATTAAATGCAAAGTCTGGGCACACATGCAAAGATTCTGCTTTAATTGTTTTGGGGTAGAGTCCAAATACATATTTAGTGTTTTTAGAAGCTTCCAGGTAATTTTCATGTAATGCTCATCCAGGATAGATATCCAATAAGCCAGTAGTTCTTCAAGTATGGTCCTCCTACCACCAGCTCAGCATCACCCAGAAATTCATTAAAAATGTAAATTTTCAAAAAAAAATGTAAATTATCAAATTCCCCTACAGTCCCACTGCATCTGAAACTCTGCATGAGGTCCCAGTGGTCTGATGTGTGAGTAAGTGAGTCACCTATAGGTAACTTTGTTATACACTAATTGTTCCTCAAATTTTAGCCTGCATTGGAATCCAAATTTCTGATGCAGGACATGTGGGGTGAATCTCAAGAATCTGTATTTCTATCTGGTTTCCATGTGATGTTGACACTGTTGGTTTGAGTCCCACACTTTGGGTCTCCAGGGTTAAAATGTTGCAGCCAATGTAAGCTGAGACTGACAAGATAATATATTAATAGATGTTTTAGATACGTTCTGTATGATCCTTCTTAGTCTAAGAATTACTCCATTTTAAAAAGATGGCTATTGTAAAGACATTTAGTTTCAAACTCCAACAGGTAATACTCACATTCTGTTTCCAGAGAACAAAAGCTATGTGTATGTGCAGGAACTCATCCATCTTGTTCACTACTTGAGTTTGAACTAGCACAGGTTAGCTCTCAATAAACATTTATGGGTTGAAAAAGAAAATGAATGGATATTTTGGTTGATCTACCAGTAAATTCAGTCTAGCAAAAGATTCAACTTACTCTTTTCAGTAGTTGTTTTGCTGAATTGACAGGCTGTTTTGAAATAATATTGACTAGATGTATTTTGGTTACAAGTTGGAATCTGTCCACTTTGGCAACTGGCAACAAGCAGATGTCTATTGACTAGATTTTTTTGGTTCTGAACCAGTTACTATGGAGCCTAGCAGACATCCACTGATGCCATCATAGCATTTATTTTCTGTTCATATGGACCCACTATCCATAAATCTTTAATCCTCTCCGTCACATAATTATGAATTTGCCATCAGCAACTAACACAGAGCAATTCACTACTAAAGGGGAAACCATCTCTTCCCTCCTTCTTTCATGTGCATATTTTGATAATGAGAACTATATGAATGGAAATATGGAAGACTATTATGACAGTTTAATTGGGAAGTTTTTTTCCCTTTTTAAGACTGTGGGTATGATATACCTATACATCAGCAAAACATGAGAAGTAATAACAGTTTTTGGCACACAGTTTGTAGAAGGATAATCCTTCTTTCTATCCTTTCCTGAGAGAAAAGGAAGAAAATAATTCAAAGAAATAAAGATGTGGAAGAGAAGGAAGGGATCTCCTCTGTGGGAAAGGCTGACACAGATATAATCTCAAAAAACACTCTTTGTCGCTACAGTGCCATGCCTTGATACCATACATTGCTTTCGGGGGGATTTGAATAAAAATTCCAACTAAACTATTTCATGGAGTTGAAAACAAGAGGTTGATTGTTTAATACGTTATCTCCACTTGTGTGTTAAAGCAGAGCATATTTAGTGTATGTTACCAAGATCTCAAAAGATATCAGATTCTGTCAAATTTAGCATTTTTCATCAAGGTCTCAACAAAGGCCTTTGGATTTATCAAATCAGTGAGGGAGGTGGGATCTGAATCATTTGCTTAAGTTACCAGTTGGCTACTACCAAAAAACAAGTCCATAAGAAACAATGTTTCTAAATGTTGATAAACAGCTTAATCACCCATCAGGATGACTTAAAAAGAAAGTGTTATTACTTATCTGGAATTTGGAGATGATTCTTAAAAGAAGACACAAGAAGAATGTGTTTAAGAGAAAGGGAAAGTAACTGGAATTCAATGATCTAGGGAAAAAAAACTTAAAGGTGAGAAAAATAATAAAATAGAACTACCACCTCACAACCTAAATACATACTCTATTACCTCAATGACTTTATAATAAAATGTATAATACATTGATGTATATATAGTAAATAAGCAATTATGAAATATAAGATGGCATTTAGTAGAGAATGAAGGCAGACATGTATTTAGAAATTTAAAAACAAATGACATGAAAAGATATAAAAACAAGCTTTATCGATCATAAACTTAGATAGACTTGACTTTCTTTTTTTTTTTTAAGATTTTATTTATATATTTGACAGAGAGAGAGAGATCCCAAGTAGGCAGAGAGGCAGGCAGAGAGAGAGGAGGAAGCAGGCTCCCCGCTGAGCAGAGAGTCCCATGCAGGCCTCAGTCCCAGGACCCTGAGATCATGACCTGAGCTGAAGGCAGAAGCTTAACCCTCTGAGCCACCCAGACGCCCTAGACTTGACTTTCTGCATAAATTCTGTCACTGACCTTTAGAAACACAACTGTGCAAAAGGCTAGAAAGGATATGACAACCAGGAGTTTTGACACACTGTTAGCATAGTGCTTCCAGTTTCCATGATTTTGGAGATGTAAATGTCTCTGTAATACCAAAAACATGGAAACCTCCATTGGGAGAAGAATTTATAATTTTCACATATTGAAGGGTGCCTGACTAGCTCAGTTGGAAGAGCATGTAACTCCTGTTCTCAGGCTTGTGAGTTCAAGCCTCACATTGGGTGTAGAGATTACTTAAAAAAAAAAAAATTGTTTCACATACTGATAAATGAATGAAAAAATACTGTAAAAATAGATTTAGTTTGAAACTTTTAATGTTGAGTGAAAAAATAAAGTTGCAGAATGGTAGGAACAGAATGAGTATATTTATGTAAAGTGTAAAGCAAACAATGCATGACCTAAGAATACATCAGGATAGGAGGCCTTCTAGGCAAGGGTGGAGAATATATTGAGAAAGGAGTACAAAGGTGATTTCTATAAAAACTGACTCGACAAAAAGTATATGTGATTTAAACATTCAAATTATTATTTTTTAATGCTTAGTATTTGTTGGAGGTCCATTAGATCATTTACTTGAGGACTAGAATAATGTTTAAGAAGTTGAAGGAACAAAGAAAACGACACCATACAGCTCTGTCTCTGAGTGGAGCAGAAGAGAACTTGTTAATTTTGTCATTTATTTGGTCCTCTGTGAGCAGAGTACTAAGTTGAATAGACATTATTGGTAACTGATATATACTGTCTTCAAAGAGTTTGCAATTTCAAAGCCCCAACTGATCAATCAAAGAAAACTGGAAGAGGCTCAAATTCTAGGTAAAGTTTTCTGTTTCTTATGGCATTTTGTAAATGGTTGCAGTCTCTGTCGGCCATTGTTCTCTTTACTACAAGTTTTAATATTACTGTAAAAGAGAAATTCAACTTGAGGAAAATCAAAGTATATTCATTTTTATGTAATGGTTGAATATTGAAGAAATGGCACCAAAAATAATAAGATAGCTAGGAATAGCCTAACCAAAGAAGTGAAAGACCTGTACTCTGAAAACTATAAAACACTGAGGAAAGAAGTTGGAGATGACACAAAGAAATGGAAAGACATTCCATGCTCATGGACTGGAAGAATAAGTATTGTTAAAATGTCCAAATATTGAAGAAATGTTATTTTTATATGCTCTGTTCATTATAAGCTTCTGTATGAGAACTAACTACTAATGCTTTGTTATAGAAGTTCAACTTTCCAAAGAGACCATAGCAATTAAAGGAGACCATTAAGGAAATATATTGCAATTAAGTTTACGTTCAGCAGATAGGGCTTGTTGGTAGATAAGAGGAATCTTTTAAATGTGGGCTGTTTATTTATTTTTACATTTTATCATGCTGATTATCACAGCATGAGGCATTCTTTTAGATTAAAAACATTGGGAATGTTAAATTTAAAAAATGAAAAAGCCAATATGCACAATTAAACAATTATCACTCTCAACCTAGACTCACAAATGAAAATAAATAGGTAAGACAAGAGCACATAAACACTTAGGGGGGCTCAGTTACACTCACTGCCTCTGTGGCAGCTCCATTAACTTGAAACCTTGGGTTGTTATTAAGAAATTACAGTGTTGCCTCAGGAAGGGATGGAGTTATACTTGTTCATAAGCCTGGAATATAGCTTCCTGATCACAAGGACAGGCATTCTCCCTTCATAGGTGTAGTGTATCCATGTTTTAATGTGGCATTTAACAAATGCACAATCTATTTCCTTTTTCTCAAAGTGTGTATTCAAATTCTACTAAAGAGTGTTAAGTTTGCAACATGAGATCAAGCCCATGGTTCAAATATATAGCATGATAAAGAAAATATAAAAAAGTAAACAGCAATGGCAACAACAAAAGCACTTTTATACAGGCTCAAAAGCTGGTGTCAGGCCTGTTGGTATCCAAGACAGTGAACAGATATGGCAACAATATTCAGTAATGGATCACCTGCCTAAAGCCACCCACAGCTCAGTGGTCAGGACAGTCTATGCTGAAATGGCTTAAGGAAGCAGAAATTTAAAAACCTAGGGAAGAATGAAAACAGGTTCAAAGTTGCATGGTCATAAAATGCAACAAAGTATATAATTGGCTGGATGACAGGAAGTGCAAAATCCCTGGTAGCTTAGCAGGAAAGAGACCTGACCCACAACTATGAAGACTGAGGTTCAGGGAGCAGGGTGCAAAGTCAAAATCTCGAGACAAAAACAGGTAAGAAAATGGAGGGTGAAGTGAGAAACAGAGAAACAACACACAACTTCCCATTCAAAATTAGCATTTCCTTCAAAATAGCAAAAGCAAATAAAAAATCAAAGATGTATAAATTCCTGGGGGGGGGGAGATTTATCTCAGCATTAATTTTGTGTAAAGCCTTAGAATAGTTTAAACATGCTAAATTGCAATAAAATTTAAACTTTTCCACAAAAAAAGGTATAATAAGCAAAGTTAAAGGACAGCATATGGCAAGAAAATATTTATAATGCACCTAAATGACAAATGTTTATTCTATGGTATATACTAAGGATTAGCAGGGGTGCTTGGCTGCTTCAGTCAGTAGAGCACATGACTCTTGATCTCAGGGTCATAAGTTTGAGCCCCACACTGGGTGCAGACATTACTGAAAAAAATGAAATCTTAAAAAAAATTAGCAAACCAGTAAGGAAGATACAAACAACTCAAAGGTTATGAACATGATACATTAAAGACATAAAATGTTAATTAACAATATGAAAAGATATTCAGCCTAAATCTTAGCAGGAAAATGAAAAATAAAATGTTACCTTTTTTATCTGACTGGCAAAATTTAAAATGTCTGCCAATACCTTGTGTTGGGCATAATGTCTCCTTCAGTATTCTCGTATAAAACTTACAGGTAATATTACCTGCCTATACATATACTTTGAAAAACCTAGTAATATAATATCATAGTATCATAACATATTATAAATAAAATATGAAAGGAATAAAGAGGAGTTCATAATATGATTGTACAGTTTAATACATAAATACTTGGGCTGGACCGCATAATGTCAGGCATTTGCATCCATATCACGGTGAAAAGAACAACAATGAGTACAGGACAGCTCCTGGCATTTTTAGTAGAGAATTTGTTGATCATGGGTATTGTTGTCATTAGTAATGTGCTTTGTAAAGCTTTTCAAAGTACTTTTTTTTATGCATATCTGTACCTCCCAGCAAAAAATAAAAGGTGTATCTTTCTACAGTTTATGTAGTGGTTCTAGTCACTGAAAATTCAGCATAGATTAAAACTAAGCAAAAAATTCTTTATATTTACCTGGAAGCTAATTTATAACTCTGATAATTACACACAAGTTTCAATTTATTTTGTTTTTCTTTTTTGTTCTGCTTGCTCATCTTCATAAATGTCCAGTTATATTTTCAAAAGTTCTTTGAGGAGAAAGACAATTCTTGTCCTGACATGACGGACTGTGACAAGCATTGTTAGTCATCACACATTCCTGACCCCACCCACTTAATGCCAGGAGCACTTTCCAGCCATTATAACAACCCAAAACTTCTCTGCAAATTTCAAGGTTTCTCAGAATGTGGTATCGCCCCTTGGAGAAGCTCTGACTACAGCAAGGGGGATTCTTTCAGTGTACTGACTGTGATATAAATCAGTGCAACCCACAAGGGCAGTTTGTTAATTTATAATAAATTTCAAGGCTTCATTCTCTGAGACCAAGCAATTCTACTCAGAAGCATATACTCTAGAGAAACCATAGTTTGTGACTTGGGGAAAAATGTACATGAGTAATTATTGCAGCACAGAGAAAAACTGAAACCACCTAAATGTTTATAAACAGGAGAAGGGATAAATAAACAGTGATATCCTCTTGCAATGGAATACTTGATAGATATACATATAAAATGATCTATATATGAGTATATATATATGAATTGATAAATTTCAAAAACATAAAATTGAGAAAAAGTTGTAGAAGAAGCTGTACAGTATGATGTCAGTTACATAATTTAAAAAATATGAGACCAATACTTTATACTGCTCAATATACATGCATATGTAGTAAAAAAACAACTCATATCAGTGTTGAGACAGGCTTTTCCTCTAGCAAGGGAGGAGGAGGAATCTAATATGTTACTTTTAGAAACAAAGTTTCACAGTGGATATATCACACTGTTTCTATTGTTAACTTGATATCTATGACGGTGTTTCTTCTATTACTCTCTTTAATAATTCATAGTTATTTTTTCAACTATATTGTTTTAGTTAACCAGAACGAGTATGTCTTTCAAGGCAAGTTTTCTGTTGGTAAAAGAAGATTTTTTTTCTTCATAAGTCTTTCATCTTACATTTGAACTATTTCCTTACAAATAAGTTTTCCCACCTTTCTCTTGTTAGCCTCAATTCTCCTCTGTGTTATATGAAATCCACTTTTTGGATAAAACAATGTATCATTCATCTTTGTTTTTTCTTGGCTTCTAGCATGTTGACCTTGTAGATCATATTCAAGAAATGAGTAGCTGTAATGTGGAGGTAGGTTTCATATGAAAATAACACATGAAATGTGTGTTACTGATGAAATGATTTTGTCCTGTGTCAAGAACTTTATTTCAGAGAGTGTTTGTCCTTGAAAAAATTAATCTTAAGCTAAAATAGATGTGTTTTCTCTAATATCTCAAGCTTTAAAAAAGGAAATTGTTTCCTAGATTATTTCTAGGTATTGTAGACTTCCTGCAACATACAATAAAGGACAGAGTATCAATTTATGTTTCTTTTCTCTTTTGTCTTTTTTTAACGGTAAAGATTTATCCAGTAAGAAATTACAAATAGGATAGTATTTAAAGCTATCTACAGCTGTTGAAAATTTTTATTTTACTTTTGAACTTTGGACACTTGCAGACTGGCAGAGACTCTGTGGCAAGCAGCACAGAAGCCATAAGGCAGTGACCTTTCAAACTCAAACTTCTGAGTAATGTGAAACTAGTGGAATAAAAGAGGGTATCTGTGAGTACAGAGCATTAGGGTGATAAAAACAGAGGAGGGTCCATTCATGTTATCTTCTTTGTGATGGCACACTCCAATTTAAGTTATGATTTGTATTATATTTATTTTGTGTTCACAGAGGCTAAAGATCTCAGCAGGCTAGATGTTTACTCCATGGGGATCATGCTAAAAGCTAAAGTCAAATTCTGGAACTTAGAATATGCAGGTCACTTCAGAAGTACCTCTTGACACTAACAATTCCTATTGTCACTGAGGTATACTATTTGTTAAAAGTAGTCAATAAATGTTGCTGAATTAATAGATTAACTGGATTTGTCACAGTAGGGTATCGTGCTTCATTTAGCCTGAGGACTGGCTTCCATCAGTAGCATCAGATGTTGTCTTAGAGTTGCAGGAGTATCGATCATGGTGACAATTCAGAGATTAGCTTTATTTGTGAAAAATATTCATTTCTATTAAAGCTCATTATGCACTGTCCTCATTGATTTATCTAAAATTTTATTAAGGTTCTTATAATAGACCCTGTTTCAGTGTGTAATAAAAACTCTTTATTAACCCCACATTTACTACTTTGAAAATGTTAGAGAAGGGTTCTTTGAGTAGGGTAGTCCATGACACCAGCTTTCCTATTTTCTTCTCCTTCTGCCCCCCCCCCCCCGCCCATATATAGCATTTTTAAACTTCAAGCCCCGGTTGGGTTGTGATTTTCAGTCTTCAGTCTATCACTAATTCATTCACCTGGTTAATCAGTCAGTCAATAAATGTTTATTAAGTACCACTATGTACCATTCATCATTATAGGTGCTGGGATAGAGTAGTGACAAAACATGCAAATCGTGGTCTTTGAAAAGCTATTCTGATGGGGAGACAGACAAACTGAAATATAAATCTATATCTATTATCTATCTATCTATCTATCTATCTATCTATCTATCTATCTATCTATCTATCATCTATCATCTAACTATGCCAGACCACCTAAAATGCTAAGGAAAAACTAAAGCAGGAACAAGAAATAGGAAATGTGTGTGGTCCAGAGACCAAGAGTGATAATGGTGGCGGGCAGATTGCAGTATGATAGGCTGACCAGGCTTTTCTGACTAGGTAGATATTTGATTGCAGATGGGAAGAAAGTGAGAATGGAAGTCCCTGAGAAGAGCTTTCCAGGTAGCAGGATTAGCATGTGCAAAGATCCCAAGCCTGGGGTATTCTTGGTATGTTCACAAATCTGGGACAATGCCAGGACAAAAATCTCAGTGTTTGCCTGAACTCTGAAGTCAAGTATCTTTTTCTTTGTCTATCACCTTGACCATCCTCTCAGCTTTCTTCACCATGATTCTTTCGTGAGTTATACAATTTGGGGCCTGAGAAAGCATTCAGGTTCCCTATGAGGAATAATGACACTTGAAATTTAGTTCCTTTCCCTCTGAAGCCCAGTATTTTTCAGCTATCTACCTTCCCAACCGCCCCCAGCCAACAATTTTATAGCATGAATCTTCCTTAATGTTTTCATGATTCAAAATGTTTTGACCTCTTCAAATTGTGGGTATTACTGTCAATATTAAAGGTACTACTGTATCTGCATTTAAAAAGGTAACTAAGCTTTCCTAAAGGAAAACAGGGTATATGAATCTCACTTGTTTTGTGTAATATTTTTTGATACACCATATTATCAGACTAAGAAAACTGTTTAAATAGAAGGAAAAATAAGAATTGCATCAGTTTAATATTGGTACATTGTACAGCTAGATTTTTTCTAAAATGCTACTTGCCTATCATGTGCAAATAATTCGTGATTTATATGGATTTGTTTTCCAGTGAGCACAAATGTACCCTGAATATATCCCTTGGTTTTTAATCTTTTTGAGGTACCGGAAATGTTTTCAGATTTGCTTTACCTTGAACAATGTAAGTTTTCTTACATTTTGAAAACTCAAAACCCAATTCTGAACTCATATCTATACAGTACTACTTGTTAAGATTTACATGCTCACTCAATTAGTTATAAAAGCCCTCTCTATTCTGAGCCATTCATACACTGTTTCAAACTGTTCTAATTACTGCAGCTGTGTATCTGGTACTATTAGTTACCTCTCATCTCTTCATTTTTTCCATTTTCAACTGCTTTCCTAACAACATTACCTTTATTTACACTTACATCAGTATAAAATCCCTCTGATTAGTTCCTATAAACCTCTTATTTTTTTAAATTCACTTTATTGAGTTATAACTGATATAAAATCTAATAATTTTAATTGCACAGTTCAATGGATTTTACCTATGTAATGGCCACCCAAAGGCTCTTTTGTGCCCCCTCCCGGTCAAGCACCATCCACCTCTGGTCCCAGGCAACTGGGGCTCTGCTGTCTATCACTTCAGATTAAATTTATCTTTTCTAGAGTTTCACATAAATGGAATGATAATCGCCTGTGTTCATTCGTGTCTGGATTCTTTGACATGATTTTAGATTGATCATGTGATTGTCTACCAAGATTGTTTCTTTTTACCTCTGGTCTGTATTTCCCTGCATGCTATATCACAATTTGTTTATTTACTCATCTATTGGTGGACAGTATTATGGTTTCTAATTTTTGGCTATTATGAATAAAACTTCTCTAAATAAGCACATATAAGTCTTTGTAAAGACATATTTTCTTTTTTCTTTTTTTTTTTTTTTACTTAGCAGTATAATCGCTATATTTCATAAAATTGCATGTTCAAGGGGGCTTGAGTGGCTTAGCGGTTAAGCCTCTGCCTTCAGCTCAGGTCAAGATCCCAGAGTCCCAGGATCAAGCCTCACATTGGGCTGCCTGCTCGACGGGAAGGCTGTTTCTCCCTCTCTTACTCCCACTGCTTGTATTCCCTCTCTGGCTGTGTTTCTCTCTGTCAAATAAATAAAATCTTAAAAAAAAAAAAATTTGCATGTTCAACATTTCAAGGATGTCCAAACTAGTTGAACCATTTTAAATTTTCATCAGCATTATATGAGAGTTTCAGTTACTCTGCATCCTCACTAACACTAAGTTGAGTGTGTGTGTGTGTGTGTGTGTGTGTGTGTTTGTTGGGGTGTGTTTTAATTTTACTCATTCTAATGAGCCTGTATGTCTTTCTCTATTGATTTTATTTGCATTCCTCTCAAGGCTAATGCTGAGTGTCTTCTCATTTGCTTATTGACCATTTGTATATCTTTATCTCTGAAGTTGCCTTTTAACTCTTCCTCATTAAAAAAAAAAAGGGTTTATGTCATTAGTATGGGGTTACAGGAGATGTTTTTAATATATTTTCTGGAGATTAGTTTTTGGCCATGTATATGAGTTGCACATATTCTCCTCCTGTCTGTGGTTTAACTTTTTATTTTCTTAATAATGTCTTTAAAAATGCAGAATTTTCTATTTTAATAAAGGTCAATTTATGCTTTACTTTTATGATTAGTTCTTTATGAGCTCTATATAAGAAATGTTTGCTTTCCACAACGACATAATAGTTTTCTCTTATGTTTTCTTCTAAAAGTTTTATAATAGTAGTTTTTACATTTCGATCTATGATCTATTTTAAGTTAACTTTCATTTATGTGGGGAGGTAAAGTTTGACGTTATTTTTCATAGGTGCATCCAGAAATCCCAGCATCACTTGTAAAGATGCTATCCCTATTAAATTACACTGGCATCTTTACTGAAAATCAACTGACCATATATGTATGGGTGTGGACTCAAACATATATGGTCAACTGATTTCTGGACTCTCTATTCTGTTGCCTTGATATATGTATATATTCTCATTCCGATAATACATTGTCTTATTTATTCTCAATTTACAGTAAGTCTTCAAATAAGGCAGACTCCTCAACTTTGTTTCAACTGTTTTTGACCACTGTCATTTCCATATAAATTCTAAATCAGCTGGCCAATTTCCAAAGGAATCCACTGAGTTTTATTTGGGATTATTTTGAGTCTATGAATGACTTTGGGCAAAAATTTTAAACATGTGTAATAATCCATGAAAATGTTATATCTCTCCATTTACATACCTAAGTCTTTGCTTGTCAGTGTTTACTAGTTGTCCATACACACATCTGACAAATATTTTGTTAAATTTATTACTTTTTTTAAGATTTCTTTATTTTAGAGAGAGAGAATGCGTGCACACAAGTGTGAGGGGCAGAGGGAGAAGGAGAGAGAATCCCAAGCACATTCTGTAATGGGAGCAGAACCTATAGCAGGACTTGATCTCATCATCCTGAGATTACAGCTAACACCAAGAGTCAGATGCTCACCTGCACCATCCAGGTACCCCTTGTTAAATTTATTCTTGAGGGTTTTTGTTTTTGTAATTTATGTCCAATAATTTACTGAGATTGAAATGCAACTGATTTCTGTATACTGGTCTTGACTGTGCAAAACTCCCTCAGATAGTACAGAAATTATCTCTCAGTAAAATGGGCCAATTTTAGGCATACTTGATTTGTTATTCTTTCCCTTCGATCACAATCTTCTCTTCCCATTGGCCAAAGTCTGAAACAGTGGTTTTAATATATTTCATCCAGTTCCTGGTTGTTTACAGTGGAAATGTTAATTCCAGACTCTGTTTTTCCTTCATGGCCATAACTGGAAGCCATGGCGATCTTTGCTTTTCTCTTTTAATTGTTACTATATTAGATGTTCATGATGTAATTCAAGGAGATTATATTCCTTCAAATATTAAACTTCTAATCTAAGCAAAGGAAAACATTTTCTCACTTTTTTAAAGCATTTTTATGTTTCTCAGCAGAAGTTTAAAATGTGCTTAATATTTTTACACTTTGTATTTTTAATTTGATACTTGCAAATTGTACTGCTATGCAATTGTTTGGATAGCATATGTTAATGTTTTTGTATTAATGCATTCTTTTTCTCTTTTAAATTTTAAATTTTTTAACATATTTCTTAGTCGAGAGAGTGAATATATTTTCTTTATTTTGTTTTAAAAGGTGAGTAGTTCCTTTTTTCCTCCCTCCCTCCCTTCCTTCCTACTTCAAACAATTTTTAAATTTTAAAATAGCAACAGTTTGTTGAGATTCTATGTCTTCTTTGATTAATTTTGACCACTTATATTTTATTATAAAATCCTTCATTTTCATTGTGGATCATAAAGTTTTGTATAGTGTTGATTATGATACCTTCTGTATTGAGTCACTATTCTCTTAGAGTGTAGAGTTATTGCTTTATCAGCATATCTGGTAGTGTGTATTCATTTTTCCTTTTTTGCTTCATTAAATTATTTTGTATTTTATGATTTAATTTAAAAATCTTTAAAATTCCTTTAATAGTAATATATTTTATTCCATTTCATTAATTCTGACTTTTTGTTTATTCCCTTTTTCTCCTTCCTATACTTAAAAAAAAATTCTCTTTTCTACCTTTCTAAGTTCACAACCTAAATGATTTATATTCATTAATTCTTTTAGCGATAGTTTAAAGTCACTCATTTTCCTCTGGAAATCTGTCTCTGATTGTATCTAGTCTTCAGTACAAAACCTTTATGGCTACAATCAATTTATTTTTTCTTCTTCTCCACCCCACCAGTATCCGAGCACCCATTTCTGAAGAAAAAAATCAGAATCACTCTATTTAAAAAGGTTGCACTGGAACGTGCTATGCACTGGATTTGAATTTAATTAACTGTGTGAGTCATTTCTCAAATTAGATAAGGTGATGGAGACACTGGGCTAAATATACAGAAATCACTATCTCCAGTGTTTTATAAGTTGAAAATTAAATGAAAATAATTCTCCTTCCTCATATATGATAAATTCAAAATGAGCAAGCTGAGAGAAGTTATGTATGATTTGATGGGTACTTATATTTAGAGCTCAGCATAGGGTTTACCAATCATATTTTCTCCAATTGATATTGCCTCTCGTGGCACCTTAGAGCCCAGTATTATTCCTTATATTTTTACATTGAGGGATGCTCCAGAAATGGCCCATCTATTCTCCTGAACCATGACTACTTAGCATACTTTAACTTGAACAATGACACAACAAAATTGTAACACATTGAAAAGTGGTATAAAAATAATGACAGGATAATGATATCCATTGTAGAAAGAGAACGAATGACTTGGGGTAAGGAAGCAGAATGTTCAGAGGCCTAAAAGAGAGTTGCTTGTGCAAACAGTAGAAAAAATTATAATGCACACACACACACACACACACACACACACACACACACAGAAGATGCCATTGTTCATGTTAAGCAGCAGTCAAAACATGAATTATTGTCTATCTGCTTTTTAAACTCTCCTGGAGATAATTAACAAATATAAGTCTCTCTCCAAGGCAACACTCTGGCCCCTGACCAACAGGTAACTCTGTTCCCAAAGATACTGGTCTAATTCCCTCTCCCTGGTGAAAGAGCTCAGGGGAAGAAGTACAGCTCTGTCTCTCTTTTTCAATTACATCTATCAACTCCCAACAGGCTTCACCCAAACAACAAGTCCAAGGATTCTAAACAAGATGTTTTTCTTTTGAACATGTCCAACTTGGCTCAGCCTCCCTGTAGTGCAGTTCCAATATGATTCAATACTATTCTGGGATAAAATCAAATGATGTTTGTTTCCTCTTTTTCATCTACTGTAAGGAAGTTTCTTAATCTCAGAAGGCAAATTTCTGATTTCCCTGGGAGTCACATTAAAAAATCATGTCTACACTTAAAAAGTACAGCACATAAGAGTTTTGGACACGTTAAATTCATCCACTAAATTGAAGTAACAGAAAATTGAGACAGTTTATGATGAGACCACCTCTAATTTGTATATATTAGTGAAATAATATTGTACTTAGTTATTCCATGCTCAGTAGGCTAAATATTTATATTGATCATCAGTGTATGTACACAATTATTGAAGGATAATATTAAAACAATGACCTACAAATAACTATATTTTAATCAACTCAGAACATTAAATTAAAATTCTCAGTCTCTTCATGTTTTTAGTAATGCAGAGGATAACTAAAAGATCACAGTTAAAAGAAGGTATAACTTAGGTCACATCACCTCACTATGTGATTCCAAGTCCCACCTATGTCAGCCCATTGCTTCTATTTTTTCATTGATGGTTAACGGTTAATGGTTATATTACTCTAGCCAACCAGCCAGTAGATTAATCAAGTTGGTTGGGTTACCAGTAAAGTCAAATCATTTGAGGCCAACAAAGAAGAGTAACTTTGGAATTCAGCATAACATAGCAGTATTTCCCATTTTCTTCTTAACTAGAAAATTATAAAAATATATGCACCAAATATGGCAGAAATAGAATACTTTATTGAATTGTTAGCAAGATACCAAAGATGTATTTTTCTTTTATAATCATGTTACTACTGTAATTAATACTATTTACATAGGTAACAGTTGATTTTTATGTGCACAAAAGTCCCTCCGTACTCATTATCACTATAATAGGCAAGATATTAAAATAAAATTATTGTGGATTGAGGAGTATATCATATAGTGTGCAATATACAGAAAGAGTTTAACTTATAATGGGTAAGCCTGCCACCATTTATGAGTCACTTAATAGCATCCCCAAGAGATAGTAACTAACATTTGCTATATTAAAACTTAGACGTTTAAAGTAAAGAATGTGCTATACAGATGGCTAAGCTCCCACACAATGCTTCTTTCCCACTGCTTTATTGACAGATAATTGACATATAACATACAACATATGTTAACTTACATAACATATAAGTTTAAGGTGTCAAATGTGATGATTAGACACAAATATATATTGTAAAATAATTACCACAGCAAAGTTAATACCTCCATCATCATACAGAATTATGATTCTGTATGTGTGTGTGTGATGAGAACACTTAAGATCTACTCTCCTTGCAGCTTTCAAGTATATAATTCAGTATTGCTAATTGTAGTCACCCTGCTATACATTACATACCCAGAATTTATTCCTCTTATACTAGAAGTTTGTACCCTTTGATCAGAATTTCCTCATTTTCCTCACTTTCTGGGCCATGGTAACCAATTTTTCACTCTCTGTCTCTAGTTCAGCTTTTTTAGATTCTATGTATAAGTGAGATAACACAGTATTTGTCTTTCATGTTTGACTTAACGTAACGCCTTCAAGGTCCATCCTTGTTGTCATGAATGGCAGAATTTCCTTCATTTTTATGGTTGAATAATATTTCCATTGTGTGTACACAAACACACACACACACACACACACACACACACACACACCCCGCATATTTTCTTTATCCATGTATCTTTCAAAAGACACTTAGGCTGTTTCCACTTGGCTATTGTAAATAATGTTGCAACGAACATAGGGTGTAGGTATCTCAAGGTAGTGATATTATTTCTTTTGAATATATACCCAGAAACAGGACTGCTGATTGATATGGTAGTTCTACTTTTAATTTCTTGAGGAATCTTCATACTGTACATAGTAACTGCACTGATTTACATTCCCATTAGCAACAGCACAGAAGACTGTTTTTCTTTGTCTTTCTGATAATATACATTGTAACATGTGCAAGGTGGTATCTCCTAGTTTTGATTCCCACTTCCTTGATGATTAGTGACACTGAGTGTCTTTCATGTACCTGTTGGCCACGTGTGTGGCTGAATTTGTTTTTACTAGTGTTTGGTTTAGAATTTTTCCATCTATATTGATTAGGAACATTGGCCTGTGGTTTTCTTTTTTATAGTGTCTTACTCCAGCTTTGGTATCACAATAATACTTACTTTGTACAGGGAGTTTGGGAATGTTTCCTCCTCTCCCAACTTCTGGAAGAGTTTGAAAAAAATTGGAATTAATTATTTAAATATTTGGTTAAATTCACTAGTGAAACCATCTGGTCCTGGGCTTTTCTTTGTCGGGAGGTTTTTGATCACTGATTCAATCTCCTTTCTCATTATTGGTCTGTTCAGATTCTTTCTTCATGATTCAGCCTTGCCAAGTTCTGTGTTTCTAGGAATCTATCCATTTGTTCTAGGTTATACAATTTGAGGGGACACCTAGTTGTCCATAGTAGTGTGTTATGATGCTTTCTGTGGTATCAGTTGTGATGTTTTCTCTTTCATTGCTGATTTTATTTATTTAGTCATTCCTGTTCCTTAGTATAGCTCCAGTTTTGTCAGTTTATCTTTTTAGAAAGCTAGCTTAGTTTAATTGATCTTTCCTATTCTTTTCTGGTTTCTATTTCTGCTCTGATTTTTATTTCCTTCTTTATGTTTTTTTCCCCCTTCACTTTCAGCTTAGTTTGTTCTTTTATTTATTTATTTTTTCTACTTCCTTGATGTGTAACGTTAGGTTGGTTACTTGAAATCTTTCTGTTTTCTTAAGATAGGTATTTATTGTTATAATATTGACCTTTGCTTTTACTGCTTCCAGGAAGTTTTGGTATGTTTCGTTTCTGTTTTTGTTTGTCTCAAGTAGTTTATTTCCCTTTTTAGTTATTTCTTCTGTGACTCATTGATTGTTCAGAAATGCGTTAATTTCCACATTTTTGAATTTTCCATTTTTTTCTCCTGTTATTAATTTCTATTTAGTAAGATCTGAATCCCTTTGACTTAGTCTGTTCTGAGCTCTGGTTTCTGTTACCCAAACACGTAGTTAACAAACTCAGTATTCTAAACTGGACAAGAAAGGAGTAGTTCTCTTTGCCTGCACCCTCACACAGCTGGGGGAGCTTACTTACATGCTCTTATTTTTCTCTGCAGGGGAAATTGCAGGCCAGGAAAGTTTCTTTTGGCACTAAGATGTGCCACCTTAGGTATGCTGTGGGTAAAACAAAACTATTATTTTTACTGAAATCAATGCATCTAATCTGAAAAAATTTTCTTCCAAATCTGCTATAACTTCGCTAGAATCCTGGAATTTTATAGGACACTCTTGTCTGTGGGTCGTTATCAAAATTGGTTTGCTTTGGGGGCAAGATGGTAGAAAGCTCTTACTCTGACATGATAAGGAGGTCATTCTCTCCCATATAGTGCTTCTTCATGGCAAAGGTGGATACAGGGGTGAGAGAATATATGACTTATCACTGTGGTGACTTAATGCTGGTAAGACAACAAACAGTACTTTGCCAGTAGCATATTACCGCCCCCCCCAACTCTTTCTCATATAATTTTCAACAGTAAGAAGACTTTATCCTATAAATTTCTGTTCAGGGACCTGGGATGAACTTTCTCTCAAAGCAAGAAACATACATGATCTTCTTTAACTCATTCTACCTACAAAATGTTTGCTGTATATAGCTGGTACAGTATAGGCTATATTCTTCTAGAAATGTGGAATCTAATAAATCAGTATCTTTTACCATAAATCAGTAACTCAAAAGGATTACTCTCTACAGCTTGACTTTTAGTCACTGTGATGAGAAGACTGTGAAAGATGTGTTTCCAGGGGTGCCTGGGTGGACTCAGTCATTAAGTGTCTGCCTTGGGCTCAGGTCATAATCCCAGAATTCTGAGATCAAGTCCCATATCAGGCAGGGTGCCTGCTCAGCAGGAAGACTGTTTCTCCCTCTTTCACTCCCCTTGCTTGTGTTCCCTCTCTAGCTGTGTTTCTCTCTGTCAAATAAATAAAAAAAAATCTTATTTAAAAAAAAAAAAAAAAAAAAAAAAGATGTGTTTTCAAACTTTCCAATGCATCTGTGATTATGTATTATTGAAGGTCTTTATATTTGTAGATAATGTTGGACCTAACTTCCATATTTATGATGTAGTTGAGAAAAAAAAAATCATTTTTTTAAAATTTGAAAGCTGAAAGATATGTTAGAAGTTCATTTGCTTTTTAAGTTTCTTCCTATGGTCTTGATAAACCTAGAGGGGCACCTGGGTGGCTCAGCTGGTTAAGCGACTGCCTTCGGCTCATGTCATGATCCCGGAGACCCAGGATTGAGCTCCACATCGGGCTCCCTGTTCCGCAAGAAGCCTGCTTCTCCCTTTCTCACTCCCCCTGCTTGTGTTCCCTCTCTAGCTGTGTTTCTCGCTGTCAAATAAATAAAATCTTAAAAAAAAAATACCCTAGAGATATGAGTAACTCCTGACTGCTTTAGAAATAGTGTACAAATGATTTTACCTATATATTAACAAAAATGCACTATTACCAGGACATCTGTTGTCTTCTTTTGGTTGTGCCAGAACATATCATTTTTCAGCTGGTCCCCATTACTATCTTAATCAGTCAAAGCACTGTTGAGAAGTTTTGGATCTTCTTGTAAATCTACTAAAACTCTTTAGAATGGCCCATTAAATGATACAGTGGTTACCTTTAAGTTAGTCAACAGATTTCCACTATTAGTCTTTGCCTTCAACAGAATGATTCTGTTAAAGTCCCATGTCGACCGCCTCTCCAAAGAGAAACTGAGGAAGCTCAGGATAATGCAAATCACATAGCGAGGTTTATTTCTAGCTAGCTAGGGTCCAAGCATCTGCCCAGCGCAACGGGTTTCAGCAAGGACCCTGAATGCAAGGGTCTAGGGGTTTATATATGTTTCAAACAGCAAGCACCAGTTATACAGTAATTTTCCTGGTTGGGTGAGATAAAATTTTAGTCCCTTCCCCAGTTCCTGGAATGCCCACACAATTCAGGAACTGGGGCAAGGAAGCAAGATGCACAGATGGTTCCTTGACTTATTGGCTCTCATTTGGTAAACACAGACGCTGTAAAGGCATCAATCACCAGGGGGTCTTAGATATGCAGAGGCCTAAGTCACCAGGGAGTTTCAGAGCCTGTTCTACCAGCCTTGAGGCTAAGCAGGCCCTAACAATTCTAAGTCATCAGGTTTAATACTTCAGAAAAAAGGAAACTCAACAGCATATATATTTTATTGCCATTTGTCATCCAATTGTGGGACTGTATTTTAAAGAAGAAGTTAAATCAACTTCATATATGTGTATCAAGTACATGAAGTCATATGAAAAACTCATTTGTACTAAGTGGTATGATTTTATATAGCCTGTTCTTTATAGTCAGCAACTGAGCTGTGCCATTATATGGTTGGAGTTCTAAAATGTACACACAGGTAGCCTAGTGTTATGTGAAGACAAGTTGTTTATATATCCAGTCTATTCTATTAATAATTTTAATTAGAAAGGGTGAAAAATATACTGTGTAAAAAAGATCTTATTAGACATTTTATATTAATCTACCTTTTTTTCTTAAGGGATCTTTTGTTCTTATATTTAATAATGGAGAAAGCTGAAATAAAGTGATGAGTCAAAAATAATAAAAAAAAAGTAGCTCATCTGTAGCCAGAACTCAGGTTTCATTTGTTCAAACTTCCTACCTTTTCCTTTCAATCGTTCTCAATTTAGCATGACAATATATTTTCTTTCTTTTTTTTTTTTTTAAGATTTTACTTATTTATTTGACAGAGAGAGAGACATCACAAGTAGGCAGAGAGAGTGGAGGAAGCAGGCTCCCTGCCAAGCAGAGAGCCGGATGGGATGCAGGCCTCGATCCCAGGACCCTGAGATCATGACCTGACCTGAAGGCAGAGGCTTTAACCCACTGAGCTACCCAGGTGCCCGACAATATATGTTTTTTCATTGTTCTCTACTTGCCATGATTGAGTCATAAATAATAAATCTAGATTTATATTTCCAACTATAAACTATGTTTGCATCCCTCATGAAGCCTAGAGTATAACTCTATTTGCTATTACATAAAATACAATATTATATACAATAAACTCTATGCTATTACATACTTATTGCATGGAATTTTTCTTGACAAACCTGATTAGTGATTAGAGAGCTAAGTGGGATCACATAAGAATTCATGCTTCATGGTCTTTCTACTTGCTTTCAAGACCCCGTGATTGAGATCTGACTCACTGCTCACCTCTAAGGAGCCAGCCACTACCTCCTGACCATTTCTCTTTACCTTACCAACCTAATGATAATTTGTGGTTTTATGAATTCTATGCAATTGGCAGCCTACATGAATATCTGAGAAACTTTAATACAGCAGGATTGTAACGTCCCACCAACTCTATCTTGACATTTGGATTTTTTTCCCCTTAGAATACCAGGGTTACTTTCATTACAAATCTTATGAGTTTTATAGGTTTCACTATAATGTGAATCCACAGAAATTTGAGAATTAGGAAGTAAAATCATTAGTTATATCTTCAGGGGATGACTATGGTCACCTAGGAAAACCTTGTAAAGCTGTCATAAAATGATACCTAAGACATTTTAAATAACTTATAAAAAGAAATGCTGGGAAGGGAAGAAGCACTTAAACGACCACACAAACACAGTGTAATGCTCCCTGCTAAACTGGAGTAGCACCATTAAAACTTGCAATAAAAAGGGCAGGTCACCGGCAGACCAAGGATGATGGCAGAGTGTCGGGGACGGTGCCCCTCCCGCCAGGCCCAAGCCACCAAAAACTTTGGTGGAGGTCCCTGTAAAAGTGAATGAAAGTCCCTCTGGACTTTCCCTGCCTAGAATTCGAAAAGCCACATACCCTGTGGGTCAGGGCAATATGTCCTTTGTGTGCTTATTCAAGACGTATAGTTTCCTCCCGGTAATCATATCTCTGTATCTCTTATCTGTATTTCTTGATCCCTCTGCCTCAATAGTCTCAACTTCTGTGAGTTTAAGCAATCACTCTGTACCCTGCAGTAACAATACTAATCCTGTCTCTAGGGCAGGTGTAAAAGCAGTTAAAGATTTAACTGCACCACCCAACTTCCTCACTTTTAAATAATAAAAGACTGGGGTCCCCGTCAGTCAAGAGAGACAAAGGCAGAGAGCCTGTGAGGAGGCAGCAAGAGAGCCTTAGAGGAGAGAGCAAGAGAGCTGGAAAACAGCGAGAGAGCCTGCAAAGAGGGAGACAGAAGCAAAGAAGCAAGAAAGCAGCAGAAAGAGAAGCAGACAGAGAGTAAGAGAGATAGAAGAAGAGAAGTAGAGCAAGAGGGCCGAAGCCAGAGCTAGAGAGCTAGAGCTAGAGAGCCAATGCTAAAAAGCCAGAGCGTGCGCCTGAGCCTGCTTCATAGGTCTCTCCTGACTGACCTCGGGTCTGTCAGCTTGCATCAGATTTCCATTTCCGTGTCCGTGTCATTATTTCGCCCGCCAGACATCCTGCGGTTCGGGACCCACATCTCTGCCGAGGCTGGTCCCTGGCGGTATCAGCAGAGGGATTTAACCAGCCTTTTGTAAGGGGTTCATTTCCTTGCCTGTGCTTTTTATGAACGGTATGATCTTGGAACAAAAAAATATCCATTCTTTCTTTTTGGTTCCTACAACAAAACCTGTAACTCAGGTCCTGATGATTCTTCTATGACAATTTAATTATCTTTCCAAGTCCTAGCTGTCCCCTTGACAAAATTTTCCTTCTTCCAAATACCTACATACACAAAGCCATCTCACAACCAGGTGGACACGGTAGACTCATTGGTGTTTTCAGAGCTCTGCTAATACCCACCAGGAAAAGAAACGTCTTCAGCAGTGGCCCCTCCTTTAGTGGCAGCCTTAGCTTTCAGAGCTTTCATTTTGTAGCCCACCAAGACTGAACAATTCAGTCTTCTCCTCTATTAACTTATCTACCTCCCTTTCCCTCTTACTTTGAAGATCTTCTTTTTTGTTTTTCTATTCTGTACCTGCCATCTGTATCTTCATCTTCCCAGGATTACCTGGATCAGCTTTTTCCTGCTTAAAAAACTATTGGAAATGGTGGATGGTATCGATTGGATCACCAAAATCCATATTCAGTGTAAACATTTGGGAGTTTCAGTACAGTGCTAAAAACTTAATTTTCTCTGCTTTGAAGAAGGAAAATTCCTAAGAGCTAGTTTTAACAACAGTGAAGACAATTAATGGATTCGGATGGACTACGTGTTAGGGAGCATGAAATATCCGAGTTTACAACAGGCAGAGAGAGTACTGAGGGTAATATAAATAACATGTGCTATAAATTAAAGACTTTGTGTTACATGGCAGTGTCTTTTTCAAAGTAGACATCACTGTCTGCTTCCAAAAAGTAAGGGATTTTTACAATCTATTCTAAAATTAACTAATATTCCATAGAGCATAGCTGGGGAGAGAAAGATATATAGAAACACAGAAAAGCAGTGTTAATGCTCACGCTGTGTATCTATCATCAGACTGTTAAAGAAGCATAGCATCCCAGAGAAGGAGAACAGAGCAAGTTCCAAAACTACAGAGAAAATTCCAGAAATGCTTGTCAGAGTTTATGCAGAATAGAGACCTATTCTTCTTCTTCTTTTTTTTTTTTTTAAAAGATTTTATCTATTTATTTGACAGAGAGAAACACAGCTGGATAGGGAACACAAGCAGGGGGAGTGAGAGAGGGAGAAGCAGGCTTCCCACCCAGTAGGGAGCCTGATGTGGGGCTCCATTCCAGGTCTCTGGGACCATGACCTGAGCTAAAGGCAGTTGCTTAACCAACTGAGCCACCCAGGTGACCCCAGAGACTTATTCTAAAAACAAAACAAGTAAATTGATTTTTTTTTTTTTTTTTTGCAACTGAAACATTAATGAAGGGCCAACTCTAAACTCCAACATTTCATAGATGCATGTGGTTGGTAAAACTAGAGAAACAGAAGTTAGCAATGCACAAAGTAAAGAATAAGCACAGAGAATTATAAACAGAATTTACTTACAATTCTCTATAATTGCTATACTAAGTACTTTTTCCAGCCCAAGATCAACATAGATATCTCTTTTTTTTCTTTTTTAAGATTTTTATTTATTTGACAGAGATCACAAGTAGGCAGAGAGGCAGGCAGAGAGAGAGGAGGAAGCAGGCTCCCTGCTGAGCAGAGAGCCTGATGTGGGCCTCGAACCCAGGACCCTGAGATCATGACCCGAGCCGAAGGCAGAGGCCTTAACCCACTGAGCCACTCAGGCACCCCAACATAGATATCTTAAAGAGCATCAACTATTGGTACCCAATCAGGATAAAAAAAGGAGAAAATTTATTGCACTAGGTCTTCTTGGCTAAATATTTTCCAAATTTTTTGATGAGGAATGATACATATTTATACTTGAAATTCCCTGCATCTGAAATGGCTCATTATATTTTTACACAAGCTAACTGTATAGAAATTTGCATAGACATTTCATTCTGCAGTCAGAAGAGGGCCAATGTTGTCATGGTAAAATACTGAAAGAAAGAATGCTCACAGATTTGTTTTCATAAAAATGTATGAACTCAGTGTTTTTATTTGTCAACAGTGATGCAAACCTACTAAGTGCTGTCCAAATGAAGCTTTTCTAAGATGATTACTTAATGTGATTGATAACTACCTAAGTATGCTGCACATCACCAAAATGTAATTTTGAAAATTGACAAATTTATATTAAGCAGTTTGGCTATATCTACAATTTTAAAGAGGTTGTATAACACCTAATTAACCTGTTGCCTAATAAACACCAAAGGAGATTAATAATAAGTAGAAATTTGATTATATCTCTCTAGGTACCATAGACCAAAAAACTAATTAGAATTCACCTGAGCTTTGTGCAAGATCTAGAGCACCAAGATACAAATGGGAAGACAGGCTGGCCTCATAAGACAAAGCTAAGGTAGTGCTGGGGTCAATACTGATTAAAACCACTAATCTAGATGACCTGAAGAAGTTTTCTAGACCTACATTTCTCCTCTACAATGTTTAGTTTTTCACAGTGACTAAACATCACTGACACCAAGAAGTTAGACAAAGATCATGGAATTTAGAGTGTGATGAGTTATAAATATCTATTCTAATAATTTACAACTTGTATTTCTCAGAGATTATCTTTCACTTCAACCTGTTTCTTTCTTTTTTTTTTTCAACCTGTTTCTTGGAAAATATCTTCCTCCACCCTGACCAAGGAACAGTTAAAAAAAAGTGAAACTCTGTTTTTGAAAGTAAGTATGAATAATTTTGCTTTTCCATGTTTTGTATGATAAATTACCAGATAAGATATTGTAAAGAAAAATTTTCTGCAAATTCTTTGGAAAACCACTGTTCTAATGCAATATTTCAACCATACTGCAATGTCTTTTTGAGTAACTCTGGCTATTTGTTAGTGGGAGAGCAGACTAAAGTTTTAACTGGCACTGCAAAGGGAAATGACTATTTTAACTGGACATTATATTGATATTAGCTGAGAAAACAAACAGCAAACACTTGAGGAAGAAATATTATCCTATCCACTATGACCTTTCCTTTTCTCATGTAATCAAAATAATGGCTATGCAAACTTATGAATAATGAATAAGCATGAATAAAAATGTGTATACAGTTTCAGTGTATACTGTTTTAATTTTTGTATTGCTTTTATATATTCCATATTTAATACTTTTACTGTGTAATCTCACAGGTAGGTAGACTTAAGTGACCCATCAAAGTTTTCCACTTAAATGAAGAAATTTATTCAAAAGGTCAAGGAAACCCTGATAAATAAGATAAGACACAGACTTTGTTTTTGTTTTTGTTTTAAACCACTGGGTTTTGATATGAGAAGTTTACAACACTGTGGATGCTGGACATGGAAGTACTAAGCATGCCTTATATTTTCCATATCCTGATGTTTTAACCTCTGAATTCTTATTGACTCTGAAGGGACTACCCTTCCCAACTCTTCTAGAAGCATGAATTTCAAACACAAACCAACAACCTTAGAGCCTATATGCCACCACCTTCTCTCTCAGACTGTCGTATCAGACCAATATTCACCTGCCCTAATCATCCAAAGAACTGGTATCAAACAGAAGAGTTCTTATGTGTAGGGAGTGATGAAATTATGCAAACCAGCTTGCTCTGGTTTATCCATTCTCTCCCAAAGAAACCACAATCAATACAGGCTACTGTAGCCTGTATTGCCCCTTGCTTTTTCTGCATCCTGACTAACTCTGGTGCCTCTCCATGTGACCCCCCGCTGCATGGAGTTCCATGGCTCCCATTTCTAGGGAGCTGTAGGGAAACTTCTTCATTCATGGAAGTCATTTCTGTATTTGTGTTTCTTACCATATTTCATTAAAATAAATCCTGAGTATCCTTAAAACAGGGAGAAGAATTAAATTCTTTCAAATTTTACATTGTTAAATTCCTAAATGCATGAGATTGAACAAATTATTGAATCTATGAGCCTATGTTTCCTCAACCATATATAGTGAAAATAATAGTATGTAACCCATAGCATTGGGAATGAAATTGAAGTACCTGTCACAAACTAAATTTTCAATATGTAGGAGCTATTATTATGAAATAGAACAAGAATGGTGCGTTAACTATGATGTATAGGTATCCCAGTTTCTAAAATCATTTAATATACTATAATTTGTACTCATGAACTATAACTTTAAACTGTAATTCTATATGTTTATCTTCTATATAAGTACTTAATTATTATTTCTCAACTAGTAAATATTCTCATCATTTAAAAAAGATAACATATTACACCATTATCAGTGATATAAGCATCACTACTTTCTGACTTGGTGAATAACTAGAGAAGTAAATTTGGCCAAATCATTACATCACTATACAGTGCTTTCCTCCCTTATTTCTCAAAGATTGATGTTCAGGGATAAAAGCTTCCATTTTCTGATCATAGTCTGAGAGTTCCTTAAACAAACCCAACCCTGTGTTCACTCAAGAGCTTACCAGACTTGTATCCCTCTTAACTAATTTACTGAAAATGAAGGTCTGAGTTTGTCTAAGCTCCCTCTCATAAGTATTCATTACTGTCTGCATAGGTTGAAGGAAGGGAAAAAATGTGGAAACGTGAGAAGTAAAGAAGATCAAAGAAGAGCAGAAAGAGGCAAAGAAAAAAAAATTTTTAAATACACTGTAGACTTTCTCCCATGAAAGGATTCTTGTCAAAGTCCTCAAATAAAGTAGCTGCAGGGTAATATGTGCGGCTTGTAGATGAATTTTCTCTGAGTCCTCTGCCTGGCATGTTCTTGGAGGGACCATTTGCCAAAAGGTGCCAAGTTAAATAATTTAAGTAGCAACTTTAGATTAGAACAGGTCATGGTCCATGCTGAATTGACTTGAGTGTTTCTGGAAGTCGCCAAAATCATCCTCAGGAATCAGCCTTCATCAAATTAGTTTTGTGCAAATTCTTTCTGGTTAGTTTAGTCTCCAAAATAATAACAATTACTATAATAGCAAAAGTAATAATGATAGACCTGATAATAAATATTGGGGAAAGATTCAAAATAATATGTAATAAAATTTTTGTATAGTATCATTTATTTAACACTGGAATGGGAATGCACTATCTATAAAACTGGGAATTTAGATAAGGACACAAAATGCTAAAAGAATAGAAAAGGTAACACAAAATAAAACCAAAACAAAGAAGAACTTTTCTTTTTTTTAACTTGCCCGAGATTGGTTTTCTCATTAATAAAATCTAAAGGACATTCGCAAAGATGAGATTTAAATAAATGAGTAAAATCTCATTCTTATGACATCTCTTTAAGTCAGCATGTAATTATTAATCAGCTACTATGTGTTTCAGTCCATATTGTGGTCAGAAGAAGATGCAAGTATAACCAGAAGATTAAAACTAAATGGAAAATTAAATAAAGGCATTTGACTATGAATATAATCTAAGGCAATGGACATTAATAAGTATATATCTCAGCACTGAAAGCCTCTTATCATTTCAAATGGACCCAAGGATACGTACACCAAAAGAAGGGAAATAGAGTTTTTGAACTAAATAGATTTTGCTCATATATAGCTCTCTGTGGAAAAGACTGCTAGATGATGATTCTGTTGGAAAAACACCTTCCCACCTCTTCTGAGGTTTTGATTTTTCAATGATTGATACTTGTTTTTAGGAGTAAACAACCAAAACCCAGACACAAAATATCTGAAAAACTAAGCTAGCCATCCTGAACATTTTAGTCAATAGGGATCAGATTCAGAGAGATCATAACTATTCCTGACCAACTTACAAGATTAAAGAATAACCCACTCCACCCAAACTCAAAATATTATTAAGAATAGAGCTTGTCAAGATCTAGCTCTATTTATTCTTTTTTTTTTTAAGATTTTATTTATTTATTTCACAGAGAGAGAGAGAGATCACAAGTAGGCAGAGGGAGAGGAAGAAGCAGGATCCCTGCTGAACAGAGAGCCAGATGTGGGCCTCGATCCCAGGACCCTGAGATCATGACCTGAGCTGAAAGCAGAGGCTTTAACCCACTGAGCCACCCAGGCGCCCATAGCTCTATTTATTCTTTTAAGATCTCCCTGCCACATCCTTAGTAACTCAGAACTCAGGGATTGTACTGTTGTATTGAGTGCAAGAATCATGGGGTGAGAATATCACTGTATATAGATGATAGAATTTTCTGAAGAGTTGAGAGAGATCCACAAGATGTTAAAAATAGGAGACCATTTTTGGAAGAGGTGCAAACCCTGGGCTAGAAAGCCAAGGTAGAGACTAAAGTCAGGTGAACGAGGGAGGGGGTCCCTCTGTTAAGTTTTAACTTAATTACTTGTCTATATAGCAATACATACTATATTTATATAAATATATATAAAAGATCTGAATCCATGAAAATATTTGGAAATTACATATTTATGAGACTTGTATATAGGACATATGAGGAACTTTTATAGTTCAATATTAAAAGACAGACAATCTAGTTAAAACTGAAAGAAAATTGGCAAAGAACTTTAATGTATAGTTCTCCAAAGAAAATATATAAATGTCCAATAAATACATGAAAATAGTCATTACAGAAATGTAATTTAAAGCTGAAGTGAGATATCATTTCACATCACTAGGATGTCTACAATTTAAAAATATGGACAAGCACTGGTGAGGATATGAAATTTGAACCCTTAAACATTGCTGGTGTGAATGTAGAAATAGTACACACATTTAAAAAAGTCTGGCAATTGTTCAAAATTTTAAATGTAGACTTACCATGTAACCCAAAAATTATACTCCTCAGTTGATACCCGAGAAAGGAAAATGTATTTCTACACATGAGATTATACACAAATGTTCATAGTAGTATTATTCATAATAGCCAAAAAGTGGAGACAACACAAATGTACATCAACTCATGAATGGATAAACACAATGTGGTATATCATACAATGGAATGTTACTTGGCCATTTAAGGAATGGAATATTAACATAGGCTACATCATGGTTGAACCCTAAAAACATTACACTAAAAAAAGCAGCTGGACATGAAAGGCCATATATTGCACGACTTCAGTTATACAAAAAGTTTAGAATAAGTAAACCCATAAAGGCACAAATAATTAGTTTTTAGGAGCTGAGGAGAGGGGATGAAAAGTACCTGATAAAGTGTACAGGGTTTATTTTAGGGATGTTGAAATTGTGCTAAAACTAGAAAACTTGATAATGATAGTCATTGTAGAACTGTGGATATGCTAAAAACCACTGAAATGTACACTTTAAGAGAGTGAATGTATAGTACAACTTTTTATTATTTATTTATTTATTTATATATATATATTTATTTATATTTTCAGTGTTCCAAGATTCATTGTTTTGTGTAGTACATCTTAATAAAACTATTACAGTAAACACATTTGCAGCTTGCAAGGTGGATTATGTATCATTGCATACACACAAAATTTTAGTTCCATCTGAATCTGATAAAAACTTTTAAAATGCTATCTATGCCAGGAAATACCTGGCAATGAATGGGTGCAAGGATGAATGTGAAATTTCTACCTTTCATGAGCCCCCAATCAGGCACAAGATAGAGATAAATACACCTGTTATTATTAATTATCATTATAGAATATATAATATGTTGAAATGTACTTAGAAGTAGTTGTAATGAGGGACAAATCAGAGTCAAGCACAGGGAGAAGATGACCTTTCAACTTGACACTTGAGTTAGTTGGAGTTTTTCAGAATAACAAACATGAGAATGACATGGAGGGAGCATTTTTGGTTAATGATATATGGAATATGTATCAATCTAGAAACGGGCTATGGTTAAAACCTACATGCTAAGATGCTACTGACTCAAAGTGCCGTAAGAGATCAGAGAAGGTGTTATCAGAAAGACTGGAGTAGTGCCTTGGAGAAAAAACATTTATGGAAATTTAAAAATTGTAATATCTAGGGCGTCTGGGTGGCTCAGTTGGTTAAGCAACTGCCTTCAGCTCAGGTCATGATCCTGGAGACCCGGGATCGAGCCCCACATCGGGCTTTCTGCTCGGCGGGAAGCCTGCTTCTCCCCCTCTCAGTCCCTCTGCTTGTGTTCCCTCTCTGGCTGTGTTTCTCTCTGTCAAATAAATAAATACAATTTAAAAAAAATTAAAAAAAATTGTAATATCTAATGCATGCTTTCTATTTGCTTTAAATGAAAAGAGTTTTCTATTTTATCATGGATTCAGGGAATTATCTGACTCTAAAGATGCATAACAGTTATTCATAGAGATATGAACACTTTTTTTCCAAATTGTTTTTCAAATAATATTATTGTTTGAAACATATATTATTTGGACATTGATGTGGAAGTAAGTGCTATTTACCTTAGGAATCAGCCCTCAGTTCAGGGTGTTAACCCTGTTCAAGTTCACATCTTGATCTTATTCACTGTGCTTTGTCTGTATATGACTTGTTCCTGAGCTGCACCTTTTCAAAAATACAGATGTTAATAAGCGTCCAGGCTAAATTCATACTGAATAGAAATTATATCCCTAATACAGTCAGAAGAATTAGAAAAAACATTAAAAGTCAATCTAGTGAGACGATGCATGAATGCAACAAAAGTGAAAGTAACAGGTACATATAGAAAAGAAACCTGATCTAGCCTAGAGAATTAGGGAAAGATCTCTGGAGAAAGTGATGCTAGAGTTAGGAAAGAAAGGTTAGTCCTGGCATGAGTAAGAGGAGGTAAAGATCACCTTGTGAAAAATTGCAGCCTAAAGGGGAACAGAGTGGAGCACATTATCTGGGGTTGATGGGAGTGTTAGGTAAGTCTCATAGCATCAATTATTAACTTTAATTTTGTACTCTAAAAGGTATGGCAGGACTAACTGCGGAAATTTCCTTTGAGAAATAAGGAAATAACCCTGGTAATAGAGTGGAAAATGGATCAGAAAGGTACAAAACTCTAAGCAGAGAGAGCAGTTTTGAGGTTTTGAAGGCATCCACTTAAACTGGCAGTTACAACAGATATTAAGGAAAATGGAGAAGACATGGTGGCTGTTTGCATGTGGTTATAATAGAGTGGAAGTAACAAGGTGGATGAAGTTTCAGGTTTAGGCAACTGGCAAAGTCACACTATTTCCTAAAACATGGAAGGCAGGAGGATATGCAACCTACAAGACAAATGGCTTTTAACTGTCCATTAGGTGTGCAGGACAAATTGCCCAGTAGAAAGTTAAACATGTGGGTGTGAATCTATGAGCTAGAGAATCTAATGTGGAAATCAAAGCCATGGTAATGGGTGAAAAAACATTGGCTTAGGAGGAGCTAGTCTTAGAAGACTATGTTAGGAGAGAGTAATAAGGAGAGTAACAGAAAGAAATATTTAAACTACTGTATAAGAGAATTAAAGAGGAGCACCTGGGTGGATTGGTCCATTAAGTGTCCAACTCTTGATTTTGGCTCAGGTCATGGTCTCAGGATAGTGACATCAAGCCCTGCTTTTGGGTTCAGTGAAGAGTCTGCTTGGGATTCTCTGTCTCCCTCTCCCTCTTCCTCTGCCCCTCCCCCATACCCATTCTGTAAACAAACAAATGCACAAATCAATAAAATCTTTTTGATATTTTTTATTTTTTATTTTTATTTATATTTATTTTTATTTTTATATTTTATATATTTAAAATATATTTTAAAAATATATTTTTTTAAAAAATAAATTGCATATGGGGGAAAAGTAAAAGCACTATCAATAGGACTACATGCTATGAAGGTATATACATAATGTTTCCTCAACATTAGATTTCTATTATGATTTTATTAGACATTAAATATTACGGAAGTGATGCACCTGATCAGATTTTCACATTTCTTTGTCTGATTACTTACAAAATCAACTTTATTTATTGCAGTATATCTGGCATTTAATATTATATTAGTTTCAGATGTACACCATAATTATTTTATACTTTTATATATAACAAAATGATCACCACAGTAAGTCCAGTTAACATCTGTCATATATATTTACAAAGTTTTTCCCCTTCAGATGAGAATTTTTAAAATCTAGTTTCTTAGCAACCTTCAAATATGCAATACAGTGGGGCAGCTAGGTGGCTCAGTGGGTTAAGCATCTGCCTCTTGGTTTGGCTCAGGTTATGATCTCATGGGTTGTGAGACTGAGCCCATATCAGTCTCTGTGCTGAGTGGGAAGTCTGCTTAAAGATTCTCTCCCTCTGCCCCACGCCACTCTCCCACCCTCTCTCAAATAAATAAATCTTTACAAAAATTTGCAGTACAGTATTAAATATAGTGGCCATGCTGTTCATTATATACCCATGACTTATTTATTATATAATTGAAATTTTGTTCCTTTTGACTTTCTTCAGCCATTTTGCTCATGCCCCACCCCCCAAATCTGGCAACCATCAGTCAGAGTTCTGCATCTATGAGCTTGGTTTTTGTTGTTGTGGTGGTGGTGGTGGTGGTTGCTTTTGCTCACATATAAGTGAGATCATATGGTATTTGTCTTTCTCTAACTTATTTCAGTTGACATAGTGTCCTCAAGATTCATCCATTTGGTTTTTTTAATTTAATTTAATTTTTTTTAGTGTTCTAAGATTCATTGTTTATGCACCACACCAGTGTTCCATGCAAAATGTGCCCTCCTTAACACTCACCACCAGGCTCACCCATCCCCCCAACCCTCTCTCCTCTAAAACCCCCTGTTTGTTTCACAGAGGAGTCCACAGTCTCTCATGGTTTATCTCCCACTCCGAATTCCCCCCATTCACTTTTCCTTTCCTTCTCCTAATGTCCTCCATGTTATTCCTTAGAGCATGATACCTTCCACTTTGTTCTTCATTCTTGAGATTGATTTAGCTCTTTAAGGTCTTTTGTGATTTTATACAAATTTTAAAATTGTTTGCTCTATCTCTGAAAAATGCCATTATAATTTTGATAGGGGTTGCAATGGATCTCTAAACCACACTGAGTTCTAAAGACATTTAAATAATATCAATTCTTTCAATCCATGAGCACAAAATATCTTTCCATTTATTTATGTCTTCTTCAATTTATTTCATTAGTGTTTGTTTAGTGTTCAGTGTAGAGCTCTTTCAGGACCTTAGTTAAATTTATTTCTAGTACTTCACCTTTTTGATGCAGTTGGCATTGCTCATTTCTGTCTCTGATTTTTTTTTTTTAAGATTTTATTTATTTATTTGACAGAGAGAAACACAGCTAGAGAGGGAACACAAGCAGAGGGACTGAGAGAGGGAGAAGCAGGCTTCCTGCTGAAGCAGGAAGCCCGATGTGGGGCTCGATCCTGGGTCTCCAGGATCATGACCTGAGCTGAAGGCAGTCACCTAACCAACTGAGCCACCCAGGCACCCCTCTGATAGTTTTTCATTAGTGTATAGAAACACAAAAAATATCTGTGTATTGATTTTGTAACCTGCAATTTTACTGAATTTATTAATTCTTTTTTTTGGTGAAGTCTTTATAATTTTCTCTGTATGATATCATGTCATCTATAAATACTGATAAATACTGAAAATTTTCTCTGTATGATATCATGTCATCTATAAATATTTTTTTCTCTCACCTGGTTGTGATGGCTGAGTCTTTCAATACAATATTGAATAAAAGTGGTTGCAATAGTATATTTGTCTTGTTCATTGGGTATGATGTTATCTATTGGCTCATCATGTAAGTCCTTGATTATGCTGAATCGCATTCCCAATAATACTGTATTGAGAGTTTTGATTATGAATGGATGTTGGATTTTGTCAAATGCTCTTGCTCTATCTATTGAGATGATATAATTTTTATTCTTCATTTTGTTAAAGTAGTATAGCATATTGATTGATGGCAAATGTTGAACCATCCTTGCATCCCTGCTTGATCATATGTGTAAGTCTTTAAAGTATAGTTCAATTTGATTTACTAATAGTTAATTGAGAATTTTTGCATCTCTGTTCATCAGGAATATTGATCTGCAATCTTTTTTCTTGTGGTGTCCTTGTCTGATTTTAGTATCAGGGTAATTCTGGTTTTGTAAAATGAGTTTGGGAGCATTCTCCTCCCTTATATTTTTTGGAAGAATTTGAAAAGGATTGGTGTTAATTCTTTGAATGCTTGGTAGAATTCACCAGTGAAGCCCCACCTGCTCCTTGGCTTTTGTTTGTTGCAAGTTTTTTGCTTACTGATTCAATCTCCTTACTAGTAATTGGTCTGTTCAGATTTTCTATTTCTTCATGATTTGATCTTGGGAGGTTATATGTTTATAGGAACTTATCCATTTCTTCTAGGGTGTACAATTTTTAGTGTATAATTATTCATAGTGATCTGTTATGATCCTCTGTGTTTCCCTGGTACTAGTTGCAAGGTCTCCTCTTTCATTTCTGATTTATTTAATTGAGCTCACTCTCTTATTCTTGATGTGTCAGACTAAATGTTGTCAATTTTGTTTTTCTTTTCAAAGAACCAGCTCTTAGTTTTATTGATTTTTTCTATGTCTTTTTAGTCTCTATTTGACTTATTTCCACTCTGACTTTGTTATTTCCTTACTTTCCTAATCTTGAGCTCAGTTTGTTCTTCTTTTTCCAGTTCCTTGTGGTGTAATTTAGGTTGTTCATTTGAGGTTTTTTAGGTAGGCAGTTATTCTTATGAACTTCCCTCTTAGAACTGCTTTTGCTGCATTCTGTAAGTTTTGGTATGCTGTATTTTAATTTTCATTTGTCAAGGTATTTTTTATTTTATTATTTTTTAATTTATTCACTGGGTCTATTATTTTTTCCTTGGCATGTGGTTTAAGTCCCCATATTTGTGAATTTTTCAGTTTTCTTCTTGTAATTGGTTTCTAGTTTCATACCATTACCTTTGGGGAAAATGCTTGATATGATATTAATATTCTTAAATTTGTTAAGACTTGTTTTGTGGTCTAACGTGCAATCTATCCTGGAGAATGTTCTATGTGTACTTCAGGAGATTGAATATTCTGTTGCTTTTGGATGGAAGGTTCATATGTATATATCTTAAGCCCATTTTGTCTAATGTGTTGTTTAAAGTCAGTATTTTCTCATTCATTTTCTGTCTGGATGAGCTATCCACTGATGTAAGTAGGGCATTAAAATCCCCTGCTATTAATGTATTGCTATCTACTTCTCCCCTAGATGTGTTAATATTTGTTTATATATTTAGATATTCCTCTGTTGGCTGCAGAAATACTTATAAATGTTATATCCTCCTGTTGGACTGACATATTTATCATTATATAATGCCTTTCTTTTTCTCATATTATAGTCTTTGATTTAGAGATATTTTGTCTGATGTAAATACAGCTACCCCAACATTTTTTTTTGTTTCCATTTGCATGGGTTATCTTTTTCCATCCTTTCATTTTCCAACTGTTGAATGTCCTTATGTTTGAAATGAGTTTTTTGTAGGAATCATATAAATGCACCTTGATTGTTTTCCATTTAGCTACCCTATGTACTTTGGAGAATTTACTTTATTTACACTTGAAGGGTTTTTTCTTTAATTTTTTTTCTTCTTTTTTTTTTTTTTTTGGACTAATGTTATTATTGGTAGGTATGCACTTATTGCCATATTGTTGTTTTCTGTCTGTTTTGTAGTTCTTCTGTTTCTTTCTTTTATTGCTTTCTTTCCCTGTGGTTTGATGACCCTTTTGTGGCATGTTTTGATTCCTGTATCATTATCTTTTGTGTATCTACTACAGGTTTTTGCTTGGTGGTTACAATGAAGCTTACATAAAACAATTTATAACAGTCTATTTTAAGTTGTTAGCAATTTGAGTTTGGATGCATTTAAAGTTCTTCATTTTTACTCTCCTCCCATATTTCATGTTTTTGATATCACATGTTACATCTTTTATTACTGTGTATCTTTAACTAATTAGTATAATTATTTTTGATACTTTTATATCCAACTTTCATAGTAGTTTATAAGTGATGAATTCATTACTTTTAGTATACATTTACCTCTACTAGTGAGAGTAATACTTTCATATGTTTTCCTGTTATAATTAGCACCTTTTATCTTCTTCTTAAATAAGTCCCTTTAATGTTTCTTGCAAGACTGTTTGAATGGTAATGAATTATTTCATCTTTTGCTTGTCTGGAAAACTCCATATCTTTCCTTCAGTTCTGAATGATAACTTTACCAGTTAAGGTATACTTGGTTGGAAATTTTGGGGGTTTTGTTTGTTTTCTTTTGCTTTTTTGCTATTTTCTGTTCCCTTCTTTCAGCACTTTGAATATATCATGACATTCTGTTCTGTCATGAATGTACCATGACATTCTTTTCTGCTGAAAAATATACTGATAGTCTTTTTTTTTTTAAGATTTTATTTATTTGACAGAGAGAAACACAGCTAGAGAGGGAACATAAGCAGGGGGAGTGAGAGAGGGAGAAGCAGGCTTCCCGCCGAGCAGGGAGCCCGATGTGGGACTCGATCCCTGGTCTCCAGGATCATGACCTGAGCCGAAGGCAGTCGCTCAACCAACTGAGCCACCGCCCCTATACTGATAGTCTTATGGGAGTTACCTTGTATGTAACAAGTTGTTTTCTCTTATCTCTCTCCTTGTCTTTAATTTTTGACATTTTAAATATACTGTGTTTTGGCATGAGTCTCCTTACATTTATCTTATTTGGAACTCTCTGGGCTTTCTGAATCTGGATATCTATTTCCTTCCCCAGGTTATAAACATTTTTAGCAATTATTTTTTTAAATAATTATTCTGCTTATTCTCTCTCTCTCTCTCTCTCTCTCTCTCTCTTTCTCTCTTCTTCTGAGACTCCCATAATGTAAATGTTAGTCTGTTTCATGTCGTCCCATAGGTCCCTAAGCTATCTTCATTTTTATTTTCATTCTTTTTTCTCTCCACCACTCTGTTTGGCTGAGTTCTTCTGCTCTTTCTTCATATAAATTGCCATTTATCCTACTTTCCCTCATCTGTTGTTGGACCCCTCTACAGTATTTCTCAGGCCATGTATTGTATTTTTCAGCTGTGTTACTTCTTTTTGGAACTTCCTTATATTTTCTATATCTTTTTGAAGTTTGCACTATGTTCATCACCTTCTGTCAAGTTAGGTAGGCATCTTCATGATCATTACTTGAATATTTCTTAAAGATTTTATTTATTTATTTGACAGAGAGAAACACAGCCAGAGAGAGTACACAAGCAGGGGGAGTGAGAGAAGGAGAAGCAGGCCTCCCACTGAGCAGGGAGCCCAGTGTGGGGCTTGATCCTTGGATTCCAGGACCATGACTTGAGCTGAAGGCAGAGAGATGCTTAATGACTGAGCCACCCAGGTGCCCCTATTTTGAATTTTTTATCAGGAAAATTACTTATCCCTGTTTCATTAAGTACCTCCCTCCCCCAAGGTTTTATCATTTCCTTTGATTTGGAATATATTCCTTGGTTTCTTCATTTTAATTCTTTGTGTTGGTATCTACACTTTAGATGAAATAGTAATCTCTTTTTATCTTGAAGGGTTGAACTTTGCAGGAGGTAAACCTTATTAATCAAACTTGCCCTAGCACTTGATTCTCTAAAACCTTTGTGATTGTCCAAGCATCCTATTTTATTTCTTAATAATTCCCAGTACTTGAGGGTGCACCAAGGTCAGTCAGTGTCCCAAAGGGGACTCTCTCCACCGACACCTATATTCAGGCTGTATATTGAAAGCCAGGTTTTAGAGAATGCAAAAGATTTTAAAGGCAATAGTTTTTAAATAATGCAAATATATACCAGCCTGTGGAACCACAAATGAAAGCTCCACTAGCTATGGAAACCAGGCAATCTGGAGATATGTTATGGGTATCAGTCACAATAATTGGGACTCTCTATGAATGTAGAATATCCTTTGAGAGAGATAACCAACTTCTACTACATGACTAAGATGGTACCTGAAAGACTTTTCCTCTTTATAAAGTTACTCTAGTTAATAACTGTGTTTGTGAGATACCTTGAGACTGTGTAAATATATCTCTTCACATACTTTTACTGTGTAATCTTAATATTTACTGATGTCTATTTCATGAATTATTATTATAATTGTTGCAAAATAGTTATTTTTTAAAATTCTTTTAGTCCTTCTACATTTATTAGTTGTCATTCTGTTAAAAGGAAGAGTATATGCTTTTTTCTTAAGTGTGGCTTTGTGGATTTCCTCTATATCATATTATTTAGATAAAAATTAGAAAGGTTCTCAACTTGTTTTAATTGGTAAAAGCCTCTACAGGTTAGCTTTTTCTTCCTTTAACTTACCTCACTTGTTTTTTGAGCATTTTTCTTTTGATGTAGTGAAATGTTCCAAGCTTATTTTCTGGTTTCACTTTCCTCCTCTTGGTTTCTTTCACAGGGAAACCAAGGGTTTTATGGAAACCAAGATCTGGACATTTGGTGTTCTCATTGCTGCTAAAGTGTCATTGCTCCCACTAACTTCAGTGAAGAGATCTAGGAAATAAGTGGAAACACACACACATACATGCATACTTATACTTATTTCTGTACTCATCCTCATGTATCCATATTAAAATAGAAGAACATATAATATTTTTAAGGCAAGACATTACACCAATATCTTTAATTTTAATCCAAAATCCTGGGTTTTTTCTAACTGTCTCCCTTTCCATTTTTGTAACTCCCAATTCATCAATGAGGAGCTTGATTCCCATTGTCCATAATCTATCAGCTCTAACCAACATGGGCTCAATTGCATCAAGGCTCTATCTTTCTGTGGGTCCCACTGCTGCCAATTTTATAGGAAGGAAGAAAGAAAGGGAAAAAAAGAAGGAAGGAAGGAGGTGAGGCAATTCTATATTTTTTATTACATCTTTCTATGTATGACTCTCTTATCACTATTGAGAGCTTTTCATTTTTTTAAAGATTTTATTTATTTATTTATTTATTTATTTATTTATTTATTTAGAGAGGGAGAGAAAGAGAGAATGACAGAGCATGAGCACAAGAGGGGGAAGGTCAGAGGGAGAAGCAGATCCCGGGCTGAGCAATGAGTCTGATGTGGGACCTGAGGATCATGACTTGACCTGAAGGCAGTCGCTCAATCAACTGAGTCACCGATACCCTTGAGAGCTTAGTATTAGCAAAAATTAAATCTTACACTTTATTACATCTCTCCAAAATATCTAGTATCATGGCTTACCCCAAATTTGGAAGTGAAAAGCTATGAGCTGTGTTCTACCAATACACATTGTTTATTTAGCTTGTGTGTGTATTTAAAACAAAAAATAATCAGTTTATTTCCTAATTTTATTTTAATGGATATTTGACACATGGTTTTAAATTTTTTACTTCTTTTAAAAATCAGAAGTTATGACATCAGTGGACCTGTCCTCCTAGATGAGAGAGAGAGAGAGAGAAAAAAAAAAAAAGACAACAACAAAACAGTTGAGTGACTACTCTTACCTGTAAAAGGACACTTACTAAGAGTTCAGTACAAATCTCTGCCATACTTTGTCTCATTGACTACCTGGCACAGGTAGTTTGAGTTTATGCTCTCAAAGAAGTTTGAGTTTATACCCTGACAAAAGAGGCACTGGTTAAAAATTTGAATATTTGCTGGTTTATTGATTACTCAAGGTCAAGTTTAGAGTCCCAAGGCAATTGAATCAACCTTTTCTCATAAAGCTCTGACAATTTTTCTTTGCTATTTACTCCTCTACATCTCTCAGCTTAGCCTAAATTCAGAAACCTTGTCACTGCCATCTATGAATTATAGTAATTTGATCAGATAATATTACTTGCAATCCTTAAGAAGAGGAGGAGAGAGTGCCAGAACCATTAGTTTCAGGGGAATAAAAATTGCTCATTCATAATTTTGTGTGTGTGGTCTATGAGCTGTAAAGACCACTTAAGGTCACTGCTTCATACAGTATTAGGTAAACATTTAAGAGGTAAATACTTTTATCCATCTTTGCTTCCAGCAAAGAAATAGACCATGAAAACTCCAGAGGCCTGGCTTGATATATGTTTTCACTCTATTATTTTTCTTGAGCTGAGTTCTCAGTATTGCTCTGTGTAGATGCAGGTAACTGGACCATGCTCAGTATGAGGGAAGAGAGGCAGATATATTTGTGAAGCTATTTTATATATATTTTATATTTATATATGTCTTATATTTATAAACTATAATATATAAAATACCTGTAATTATGTAATCTGTAATTATATACATATATAGAGAAAGGCAGAGACAGACAGAGAGAGGAGAAATTTCTACCCACGAGAAGACTTTTATCTGTTGGAAAATAAATATGTCTGTTAATTTTTTAAATTTACAGGCCAGTTGGAAATAAATGAAAAAAATTATTAAAAATTATTATAATTTATTATATTAATATATGATAGTTGACATTGTTTAGTGACTATAAACCATATCTAATAACTATAGTTATTTCTCTGCTAATTGTAGATAACTGTCTCATTTTTTACTTATATTTGCCAATATGTTAGTTAGTGGCATGTCAGTTGATGGTATGTAAACTTGATATATCTCAATTGATGGTAACTCTACCTTGAAAAATGAAAATGACATTCTACTGATAGTGAGGCTGAACATTTTTTATGTTTATTTTTATCTCCCCTGTGAATTATTAATTCATATCACTGAGATGTTAATGAGTTCTATGGATCCATCATATTTTAAGATGATAAAATTTTTGTCTTGATCTAATTATTTCTCTTAGGTTACTATTTCTTTTTTATTTTGCTTGCAGTTTTCATATACAAAATTATAGAAATTGTTAATTTGAAATAAATAAAAAAGTGAAAAATAAAATAAACAAGTAATAAAATGTTAAGGAGTCAAATTGTTAATTTGGAATAAATAAATAAATCTTTTTGATTTATTCCTTTACTTTTATGATTTGAGTTTGTTTTCTTGTTTTCTTCCTAAATTGAGAATAGTAAAAATACATTTCTATCAAGTATCTACTAGACAGTGGGAACTATGATAGTTTTAGTTATTCATGGACAGCCAAGGCAAGGACCCTCTATCAAGAGGTTCCTGGTCACTATAATACTGATAGATATGTCAACAATTAACTTTATTTTCCTCAACAATTTCTTTTATTTTCCTGCCATCTAGGCCACAGAGAACTTAAATATAAGCAGGGTTTGAGAGTTCAGTTATGGATGACAATGAAAAAATATATACTCTCTCTCCCCATCAATCACTCAAATACTGACTCCAATTGACATTAATGATCAAGCTTTTCTTACTAATTTAATAAAGAGTCTTAGTATAGATCTCAAAGGAGCAAATTCTTCAGCTTGCTTCTTACACAGATGGACACACAGACACAAAAATACACATCCTCACATTTTGTCTTACAACTGTCAGGAAAGTGTTGAAGGTGAAAAAGAGGAAACCAGGGAGATGTCTCTGCCCATTAATGAAATTAAAAGCTTTACTTTTCCTGGGAGAGTGTGATTTAAGGGCTAACCAGCACCATGGTCCTTGCACATTATCTAAGAAAGTAGAAATTACTGGCTACTGAATCTGTGCTTGGAAGCTCCAGGGGGAATCTCTGCAAGCCCTCTGATAACTTTTTACGCTGCACTTGAATATTCCTCCCCATGTAATTGGGTTTGTTTGCTATATATGAAAAGCAGCCGCTGGCTAATCATCTGATTCTTTCTGTACATGTTTGAATAGGACAGTTTACTTGTGCAGATTAAGCTTCTTGTGTTCAGTTTTTCTCTACTCCACTCGCAAGGAGCTAACTGCTCTATTTACTTTGCACAGTCCCAGTAAATTATTCAATGGCGCTCACATTCATATGTGTTTAGAACATTGGCTCCAAATGAGTCATATTCAAAAGAAAGGCTTTATTTTTAGGCCATTGAAATCAGAAACAGTATCACAGGGAAAATGATTCTAAAAGTAGATTTTAGTTCATTCATGTAGGGCACAGCAAACTCTTCTCTAAGTTTTGTAAGTTGATTGCTCTTCAATATGAAGGCAACCTTTTCTGTGGAATAAAAAAGCCATTTCTCACTTTCATTGAGGCCAAAAATGAGGGCAGGAAAAAGAACATGAAGGGTGACAATAGCTGAATGCCCTCAATGTTTCTTCCTTTGGGAATATCTACATGAAATTGCCAGTGTAACCTCTGTCCCTCTTGAGGCAGGCACAAGAGCTCTGAATGAGAATCTTATAAATGTCCCATTTGTTCATATATCTTATACTGGGGAATATCCATCACATTAATTCATGTGAAGAAGGAAAGCATTATGTAAGTCCTATGGACACTATGGATAAAGAAATTAATTAGACAATATAATGAAATGTGTGCATATGCACACGCATACACACAACTGCCATGAATGCAATGGCTGTCACAGAAACCTGGCAAATATTTTCGGTGCTTGCTGTTGTGTCATGGTATATATTATTGGTTTGTTATTTGTTGTCCCATGTGAAAGGAATGGGCATGTATGAAGTTCTTCCATTTAGGATCTCCCAGTAGATGGTCATCTTTACCCGTCAAAAGTAATTAGGTTATGCTGTCCACCTGTGGCAATCCTTGGTCCATATGGTCAAATGAGTTTTCCCAGCCACATATATTCTTTGTTCTCAAAACAAAACAAAGTAAAAACAACAAGAAAACATCAGTGACAACATGCAGAGCCTTTCCCAATTTCTGCAAAATAAGAGGGAAATTTTACAATTTTTGTTTACCATCATCATGCTTTCATTTCTTTCCAACAGGTACTTTTTTTCCCCAAACACTTTACTTCAGGTCCCAATTCACCAGCAGTTGCCTTTCTTTTCTAGTTAATTTTCTGATTCATATTTCTATTTTACATTCATTATGCTCAATATCAAAGAATGGTACATAAGGGTATCCCTGCTATCCTAGATTCAGTATACAGGAAATCAATTTTTTTTGTCCTTTGACCTCCTGAAGTCATCTTCACCTACCAGCCAGAAGTATATCAAAAGTACACACAGTGAGGATCTGGTTGTAGGAAAGCTATAATATAATGAAAAATAAAAAAGTTTTGGATTGAGAAGTACTAAATTTTCAGTCACAAACTCAGTCCTATATTTACTTATATTGTATTATTGTGGCTAATCATTTGATTTACCTGAATTCTAATTTTCATTTTCATAAAATATGCTAGTAATATCCGAGGATGAATAAATAATATTCATGGGAGAAACAAAAGCAGAAGGAAACATAGATAAAACTAAATGTCCTTACAACCTACAGCTCATTGACAAAGCCTTGAGGCAGGCAGAGTAAAACTCCAGGAAGCTCTCAACTACTTTTTTTTTTCAAGGTTTTATCTATTTGAGAGAGAGAACCTCAACAGCAGGAAGGGCAGAGGGTGAGGGACAAGCAGACACACAATGCACAGTAGGGAGCCCAGATGTGGGGCTTGATCCTGGGGATTGTAACCTAAAGCTGGTGGCAGATGAGCCAACCAGACATCCAGTTCCCAACTCTCTTAATGTTAATTCCTTGCTTGAGGGAAAAATGATCTTAACTTGACAACAATCAGATATCAGGTATCCTGTGATTCTTCTTTAGCCTATGAAAATCCTTTTGGAACTTCCTTTTGTCTTTACTTCCTCCAACCCCAAGGTATATAATCATTGTTCCTCACAATCCTGGGGCAACAGCTCTTCCTGTCTCCATGCTTCAATAAAACTACCTTTTTTGCCCTGCAAGACCTCTCAACAATTCTTTCTTGGCTGTTAACTCAGGCCAAGAAAACACTACTCCAAAAATCACATCATTATAAATAAAATCACCTTTTAAATTGAAGAATTTTTGTTTCATATTCGAAGACTAAATTCTTATGTGCACATAGCTATTGCTACCTGGTGAGAAGTGGAGAAGTAGAAGGCAGTCCATGTTGATGGACCTTAAAGTGACAGAAATGGGAAGAATTTTAGTCTAGGAGAGCATTGAACAAACACCATGAGGAAAGTTAAGACTTACAGATCAAGGGGTGCCTGGGTGGCTCAGTTGGTTGAGCGACTGCCTTCGGCTCAGGTCATGATCCCGGAGACCCGGGATCGAGTCCCACATCGGGCTCCTTGCTCGGCGGGAAGCCTGCTTCTCCCTCTCCCTCTCTCACTCCCCCTGCTTGTGTTCCCTCTCTGGCTGTATTTCTCTCTGTCAAATAAATAAAATCTTAAAAAAAAAAAAAAAGACTTACAGATCAAAAAGGCTTTGATCAAATGTATCGAACACTAAACAGTGACTGGACTTACTAAAACAGAAAGATTACATACTGTATAGCTTAAGCAAGTCACTGTATTATCCAAAGGGCAGTTTTTCTATGAGAACAGGAGAGGAAAAGAGATGCAGCAGAGGAGAGAAGAGACAGAGAATGCACTATGTAATACTCTTTCATTCTAATGCCAAAGCCATTAAAGTAGGGAAACAATATGTTAGCTCCCTGACATTCTCAGTTTATTTGCAAAATAGGTTTCCTGGGAGACCTTACTGAGAGGATATATTTATTATATTGTTGGGGCAAATCATTCAGCAGAAAATGTGGGCAGTATGGTCAGTGATCAAACTACAAAGTGATTCTTTTTATCCTTTATTTTTCTTTTCTGCAGTTTTCACTTTTTCTTTCTTATTACCACCATTGATATCAAAGTATTTGGAAGAGTATTAAAACTGCTAACATTTGAAAGTATAATGCTTTTGGAAATAGTTTTAAAGCCGGTGAGTGATGAGGATTGTAATTTCTAATATCAATTGACACTTTCTCCTCCACCTTTCACACATTCAAAGAACTCTGGGCTCTAATATGCTCTTAGCTATTGTTGAAGGCTGTCATTAAAAATAGTAGCTGAGAATCATATAGCCTTCAGCAGGGTTTGGCCTTCATTGGGTAACAAGTAGAAACAGACCTACAGGCCCTAAGCAAGAAGAAGCACAGTTTAGGTTTTAGAAAACCATTTGAAAGTGACTCAGGTTAGTTAAAGAGGATTCATACTCTAAAAAAAGAACTGTGTCATTGAACACATGATAATTCAAAGTCTGGTATACTTAGGACACTACTCTGAGTCCTGTGAAATTGTGTTTAAAAAGGGACATGGATCCTTCATTCATAGAGAGAATAAAAAGATCAAATGTGTTAAGAAATTAATCCCAATGATTTATTTCCCACTGTGGTGGTATTTTCTACAGAGAAGCATAGAATGTTAAGCTTTGACCTAATTGAGAATGATGGCAAATATCAGAGTGATCTTCCTTTGGGAAGTAAAGTGGACATCACATGAAAGAAAATGAACAGTGACAGTTCAGAAATATACCTGTTTGGGATAAAATGTGTTTCCAAAAGGTATGTTGAAATTTTAACTTTTTTAGTACTTCAGAATATAACTTTATTTGGAAATAAAGGTGTTGACGTAATTAGTTAAGATGATGTAATCTTGGAGGATTAACTCCTAATCCAATATAACTGGTGTCTTTATGAGAAGAGGGAAATATGGACACAGATATCACAAAACCAAAGCAATGTGAAGACACACAGGGAGAAGATACCATGTGAAGACGAAGGCAAAGACTGTAATAAGCTGCCATAAGCTATGGAACACATGCTGAAAAAGACAAGGAAGGATCCTCCATTGGAGGTTTCAAATGGAACATGGCCCTAGCAACCGCCTTGATTTCAGAATTCTAGGTTCCAAAACTATATAAAGAAAATTATCATGTTTTAAGCTACACAGTTTGTGGCACATTATGGCGGTCTTAGGAAACTAAGGACACTTTATAGTACTACATTAGCTTTGTGATATTCAAGCTCCTGTGCTAGGTCCTGAAAATCCTTAAATGATAAAAACAAAACAAAATTCCTGAATTCATATAAAACAAACATCTTATTGCCAGAAATAGATACTATATATAAACATTTTCCCAAAGCATTCATTTGTGGTAAGTGATGAGGGAACAGAAGGCTAACTGAGGACAGAAGAAGCTGACACCACCCCAACCCTCTCTCCCCACTAGGGGATATATAATATGACATTCCTCAGGTACTCCTGACTATCCTAAAGCTAAGGAAAGGAAAAATAGTTAACTTCTAGAGAACACAAACTTGCAAGACAGAGTCTACCTCAGTTTATAAAACGCTTAGCAATTTACAAGAACAAAGCATTTCTTTTCTTTTCTTTTTTTTAAAGATTTTATTTATTTATTTGACAGAGAGAAACAAAGCCAGAGAGGGAACAGAAGTAGGGGGAGTGAGAGAGGGAGAAGCAGGCTCCCTCCCCTCCCAGCAGGGAGCCAAGCCTAACTACCCGAGCCTAAGGCAGATGCTTAACAACTGAGCTACCCAGGTGCCCCAAGAACAAAGCATTTTTACCAATGGTTTAGCTTCCAGAAGGGAATGTGAATACAATTAAATGTCCTTAATAAGCATCCACAGATACTTGAAGTGGGCAGAGCATAATGTTCCAAAGCTCCCAACTGTCTTCATATTAATGCCTTGCTAGAGGGAAAAACAACCTTAACTTGACAATGGCAAGGGCTCTGTATCCTAAAAGTCTCCTTTAACATACAAAAATCCTTTTGAAAACCTCCCTTTCCCTTACCTCCCTCAACCCCATAGTATTTAATGAGCTACCCTTCACAACCCCCGGGGCAGCAGATCTTTCTGCCTTGGTCCTGTCCCTGTGCTTTAATAAACAGCCATCATGCATCAGACCCCTCAAGAATTATTTTCTTGCTCATTGGCTCCAGACCTCACCCTACCGAACTTCACTTATATTCTAAAACCCCATCAGTAAATGCTAATATAGACTATTATTGACCCCCCCTAAGGTCATATACTTGGAGACATAACCCAGTCCATGAAGAAATGGATGATTTTACCTGAACAAATGACTTTTATTTTACTTTTTTAGTTATTTTTAAGTAAGCTCCATAGCCAGTATAGGGCTTGAGCTCACAACCCTGAGATCTAGAATGAGATGTTACTGATTGAGCCACCCAGACACCCTGTGAAGAAGCAACTTAAATTGGCACCCTAAGAGCCCTAGTAGGGGCCTCATTCTTTTCATTATTGAGCCTTGTCAGAGTAGAATTACAAGAATAGGAGTGGAATCCTGATATCTATATTTTCTCAATAAGTATTTGTGGAGAAAAATAGGAAGAGAGGAAGGAAAGAAGGGAAAGAGAGAAGCAAAGGAGAAGAGAGAGGTCAAGGCAATAAATGTGTGTGTCAAATTAAAAGAGAAAAATAAGATATTTTTATCAGAGTTAGAAGGTTAAACATTTCCTCCAAAAAATGTTGAAGATATAATAATTTCCAAATCTAAGGATTTCTTGAATTCTCACTGTAGCTTTCTATGCACATATATATTGCATTGGCTTTGTGGGATGAGCTACTTATTTATCAGAAAAAGATTTTCTATTTCATGTAAACGGTGTCAGAAATTTTCTCTTCATCAATGACCCAACTGTGTTTTGACACATCCTTTATATTAGGTTGTTAGTCTTAATAGTCTAATAGTCCAGGGTTAGCTCTCAAGAACAAACTAATAAAATTGAATTTTTGAAACTTACACAAAAAAGAGAATTACAGCCTGTTAAATAGATTATTCCATTTGTATCTAGTCAGTAATTCAGCAAACATTATGAAGTGACTTTTCTCTATCAGTTTATTTTATTAGGCATATTTCAAGGTATTAAAGATATAAAAATGTTATAAGAGAGTAAAGATTAAAAAACATGCACACAATATGGCTAATGATATCTAGATGCAGGAAGTACTGGAGGATCTCGGCAGAGACATGCTGACTACCTGGGAAAGTCAGGAAAGATGTCATATCAGGGTGGCATTTAAACTGGTCTGAAGAGTGAGTAGGTGTTGAACAAACAAACAAATAAATAAATGGGTGAACCCATTTCAGTGAGACGAAAAACTTTCTAGATTTGGGGCATATTTCCAGATCACTAATGTGATAGATTTTAATTCATTGATAGAGATAATAATTCCACTGTAATGAATTTTACAGTGCATGAAAATTTTTTTATTTTGTTATAATGGTTATTAAACTGAATATGATGGAGTAGGTGTTTTCCATTCCAGGAAAGGAAGATTTTAGGTCCCTTCTATACCCCTTTGAAAGTAGATGTCAGGTACCAACTATGTTCTCAGTTCTGGGCTTAATACTGTAAATGATTTGAGAATATAAGTGACAGACTTTCAGGAACTTTTCTTTTTTAGAGTAAAATATTCTGAATGAAGCCATACCTATAATAGTAGATACAGACAGCTTTATTTTATGCATTCAGCCATTTAATGGTGTGCATTTTTCTGTATCTCAGAGTAAAATACTGGCTACTTACTAGAAGATGGCTAACTAAAAAAGGTCAGAACTGGGCACCTGGGTGGTTCAGTCGTTAAGCATTTGCCTTCGGCT
>PITA01014295.1:0-54083 GCA_004023965.1 Spilogale gracilis
TTTTTTTTTTTTTTTTAAAGATTTTATTTATTTGACAGAGAGAGAAACACAGCGAGAGAGGGAACACAAGCAGGGGGAGTGAGAGAGGGAGAAGCAGGCTTCCCGCCGAGCAGGGAGCCCGATGTGGGACTTGATCCCGGGTCTCCGGGATCATGACCTGAGCCGAAGGCAGCGGCTTAACCAACTGAGCCACCCAGGCGCCCCTATTATATATTTTTTAAATGGCTGAATTAGAAACTTCCAAAGCTGAATTAAAGAAACTGATTCATTATTTGAAAACTGTTTACTAAGTAAAAAATAAAAACTACCTCCCAGGCCCTATGTTGAGTACTGGAGATACAACAGGGAGGAAAATTAGCCTTGTCCCTGACCTCATTAATCACATAATTAGTCAAATACATGGACTTCTCTAAGTGTGCTTAGTGCTACAAAGTAAAGATTTATGGTGCGAATCCACTGAATAATAGGGAGTTTTGATCTAAAGGTGCAATGTTAGGGAAAGTGTCTCTGAAGGATTTGTGCGCTGAGATCTGGAGGACAGACAGGAGTTAACAAAGAGAACAGGAACAAGTGCAAAAACTCCATGGCAAGAGAGATGACAGAGCATCAGAGGAAAGTAAAGAAGGCCTTTATGGAAGTAGCTGGAACTGGAGAAGAAAACAGGGCTCAGACCAAGCACCATTTTGTCTCCTAAGTTAGGCAACACTGGTCTGTGGCCAAAGATGGGAAACTTCAAAAAGGTTTTAGGTGAATTTCTAGAACCAGTTTTGCATTTTGAAAAGGTCAATCTGGTCCAATGTAGAGAATAAACTGGAAGAGAGTTAAGAGTAGATAAGACTATTAAGACATTTCCGTGGTGGTCCCACAGGAGAGTATGGATACTTGGACTGGTGGGAGACAGTGAAAATGCTGAGTGAGTGTTCAGTATTTAGGAGATAAAACTGGCAGAACTTGGTGACAAGTTACTATTTTATCAGCTAAAATTCTTGCTAGCAGCAACAGTTTAAGCGCTGAATAGAAGAAAAACTTATACTAAGGTTCATGGTTATAATTCTATCTGCTTCCTTTTCTGCCAGCTGTTCACAAATCTTCCACTCTTCTCTTTACTGAGAAAGCAGCAAAACTGGAAAACAGGGGCCACTTTTAGCTCCATTTTTTCTCAAGGGAGAGTTCTCATAACACTGATATTTTTTTTTTCTTTAAAGATTTTATTTATTTATTTATTTGAGACAGAGACAGCAAGAGAGAGCATGAGAGGGGAAGATAGGGAGAAGCAAGCTCCCTGTGAAGCGGGGGAGCCGGAATGCAGGGCTTCATCCCAGGACCCTGACCATGACCTGAAGCAAAAGGCAGATGCTTAACTGACTGACCCACTCAGAAGCCCCATCATAACTGATTTTCTACCTGAGAATTAACTAGTTCAATTTTCAGATATTGAAAGTAATAATAACTTACAGCCCCAAAATAAGTAAAGTTAGAAAGTTATTAAGGAAAAGAACCTCTGATGAACAAGACAAAAAAACTATGCCCTCATGGAGCTTCCATTCTAGTGGCAGGATGGGAGATAATAAACACACAACTAAATGATGAGTTGCTTGTTAGAAATCCACAAGAACACAAGTCCATACCATGTTTCCGCACATGCAGAGCACTAGACTGAATGGTGAAACTGTTACAGGTCATTTGGCCTTGAACAGAATGAAGTCTAGCAAAGTGTTCTGCATATATCAAGATCTAAACTCCTAACACTACATGGCTTACAAGGCTCTATATGATCTGATCCTTGCACAGCTCTAGGTGCTAAGGACTTAAAAAAAATGAATCCAGGGGCGCCTGCGTGGCTCAGTTGGTTAAGTGACTGCTTTCGGCTCAGGTCATGATACTGGAGACCCGGGATCAAGTCCCACATCAGGATTCCTGCTCAGCGGGAAGCCTGCTTCTCCTTCTCTCAGTCCCTCTGCTTGTGTTCCCTCTCTAGCTCTGTTTCTCTCTGTCAAATAAATAAATAAAATCTTTAAAAAAAATTAAAAAAAAAAAAACGAATCCATAATTGCACTCAAGGCATTAATGTCAAAGGAGCTCAGTCTATTGGTATGCGTTGAATGAAACACTGAAGTTACCTATTTTAAAAATCTCTAACGAGGGGCGCCTGGGTGGCTCAGTTGGTTAGGCGACTGCCTTCAGCTCAGGTCACGATCCCGGAGACCCGGGATCGAGTCCCACATAGGGCTCCCTGCTTGGCAGGAAGCCTGCTTCTCCCTCTCTCGCTCCCCCTGCTTGTGTTCCCCCTCTGGCTGTGTTTCTCTCTGTCAAATAAATAAATAAAATCTTAAAAAAAAAATCTCTAACGACATTAGAAAATGCTTTGTTCAAGATTTTAAAACTATGAACTGTAATTCTCTAGCATCAAAATTCTCAACTGCTTCTCACATTTTTGGCTAAGATCAAGTGTAGCATCAAAATTCTCTTACTACACAGACAATCACCGAATCATTTGCTGTAATATAATGTACACCTCATTAGTATTTAGAAGAAAATAGGCCAATCTTTTCTAAATGCTAACAGCTTTAACATTTATCTCAGGGATTAATAAAAAGTGTATTTACCAAACTACGGAGTTTCGTTACCAGATTACACTTTATTACTAGGCTACATAAAACTGTAAGCCTAATGAGGTCCCTCCCACAAGCTGCTATTGCAATTTAACAAATTAAGGGCTCTGTTACAGAATTTACATACAGGCCTAGGAAAATAAAAATAGCATATCGTCAGTGAGGTCCCAATGAAGCTGCAGTGTAATTAGAAACTTTGCCACAAGATGATGCAATCAAACCATGTTCTGTTGTTTTAACTGCTGGCCCTGAAAACACATGCCTGAAGTGACTGGCAAAAAAGAAAAAAACAAGCTTTATCGATTTTACCTCAGCTTCTTGTGTTCTCATGAACTTGGAACCAGTGACCTTGATCCTCTATATTTGCTCATTTTGCTGTTATCACCAACCACAATGTTACACTTGGGGTGAAATTTAAAGTTTTTTATGTTATACAGTTGACCCTTGAACAACACAGGGGTTGGGGTGCTGAATCCTGCGGAACCAAAAATGTGTGAAGAACTTGACTCCCCCAAATATTTAACTAATAGCCTAGGGGCTGACCAGAAACACTACTGATAATATAAATCGTTAACACATATTTTGTATATGTATTATATCTTATATTCTTAAAATAAGCTATAGGCAAGAAAATGTCAAGAAAATCATAAGGAAAATAAATTTTCAGTGTGTGTACTGTATTTATTTTAAAAAAAATGTGTAAGTGGACCTGCACAGTTCAAACCCATGTTGTTCAAGGGTCAATTGAACTAAAGTGGCAGCTATACTGCAGAACCCATAGAGGTAGCCTGACCACAGCAGGGGGAACCTTCCAACTATTCAGGACAACCAGTGTAAGATTTCCCTTTTCTAAAATTTCTATTTCATACCTACATACCAAACTAAGACAGGTGGAAAATTCCAAAGGATCTACTATAGACTGTTTACCATCCCCTCATTCAAACGTTAAAATTTAATCCCTGATGTGGTGGTATTTGAAGATAGGCCTTTGGGAGGTGGTTAGATCAGGACGCAGAGCCCTCAGGAATGGGATTAGCACCCATATAAAAGAGATTCCAGGAAGCTCCCTCGCCCCTATGAGGACACAGCAGACCTGGGCTCTCTTTGAATCAGGAAGTAGGCTCTCACCAAACAATGGAATCTGCCAGTACCCTGAAGTAGACTTTCCCAGACTCTAGAAGTATGGGAAATAAATGTTTAAACCACCTACTCTATGATATTTTTGTTACTGGAGCCTGAATGGACTAAGAAAGAGCAGGAGTGAGGAACAAAAACTATTTAACTCACTTGCTTTCATACAGATTGTGAACTCAAAATCTTAAAGGGTGTAAAAAGTGTCACTCTTAAGTGTTACTCAAGAAGCATTCAGTCTCGGGGCGCCTGGGTGGCTCAGTTGGTTAAGCAACTGCCTTCGGCTCAGGTCATGATCCTGGAGACCCAGGATTGAGCCCCACATCAGGCTTCCTGCTTGGTGGGAAGCCTGCTTCTCCCTCTTTCAGTCCCTCTGCTTGTGTTCCCTCTTTAGCTGTGTTTCTCTCTGTCAAGTAAATAAAATCTTAAAAAAAAAAAAAAAAGAAGAAGAAGCATTCAGTCTCATGTGGTTTTCAGTGCCTGGTTGTAATGTTTCTGGAGAAGCAAAATCTTGAGTCAAACTGATCAACTGCTTTTCAACATGCACATATTCACATTCTCAATAAAGAGTTTTAAGGGGCGCCTGGGTGGCTCAGTGGGTTAAAGCCTCTGCCTTTGGTTCAGGTCATGATCTCAAGGCCCTGGGATCGAGGCCCTTCTGCTCAGCAGGGAGCCTGCTTCCCCTTCTCTCTCTGCCTACCTGTGATCTCTCTGTCAAATAAATAAATAAAATCTTAAAAAGTTTTGAAACAAAAATCCAAAAAGTTGTTAAGTTCTGATTCCATTTATGTAACACTCTTGAAATGACAAAATCATTAAGGACAGATCAGTGGCTGGCCATGGTTACATTTGAAAGGACAGTCTGACTATAAACGGGTATCATCTTTTTCTTCTTTTTTAGCTATATGTTTGGGGGGGGGTGTGCTCAGAGAGAGAATCTTAAGTAGGCTCCACACTCAGGGAAGAGCCTGATACAGAGCTTGACTTCACCACCCCAAAATCAAGATCTGGGCAGAAATCAAGAGTTGGATGCTTAAATGCATGAGCCATCTAGGCACCCCAGGGTAGCATCTTCTTTGTGATGATGGAACAGTTCTATATTATGACAGTGGTGGTTACATGAATCTACATATGTGATAAAATTTCTTAGTACTATATACATACACAAACTGGTGAAATCCAAATAAGGATAACATTTTAGTAAATACTACTGTACAAGCACCAATTTCCTAGTTTTAATAATGTACTATGGTTATATATTATCATTGGAGAAAGCTAGGTAAAGGGTACATTGGGAACTCCCTCTATTGTTTTTGCAACTTCATATAAATCTTAAATCATATCAAAATATAAGGCTTAACCATTATTTATAATGCTTGTTCACAATATGGCAAGAAATTAAACCAATCAAAAGTCCAAGGAAAAGTTTTTCTTTTCTTTCTTTTTTTTTCTTTTTTTAAGATCTTATTTATTTGAGAGACATACAGAGGGAGAGTGAGGGGGGAAAGGAGACTGCCCGCTGAGCAGGGAGCCCGACGTAAGGCTTGATCCCAGGACCCTGAGATCATGACCTGAGCTGAAGGCACATGCTTAACCAACTGAGCCACCCAGATGCCCCTGGAAAAAAGTTTTTCAACATATCTCAAGAATGGATTTGTCTGGGAATACTGAACAAAAGTGTTTCTTTAAAATAAAAAATTGAAGAGATCAAGATTTTTGTACTGAGGTAAAAACAAAGTCCATGAGACAAAAGTACAAACCAAAGCTACTTCAAAACTGGTGATACTGTTGGTTATATTATTTATACCGGATATGTCCATCTTAGGTGAACTAATTATCAACTGAATTCATCATAAAAATCATATTGAGTCACTATAGGCTTGAAGCAAATATTTTATTTCACACCTCCTTACATAGCATAACTATGAAAAAGTGCTGTAAGACATTTTGGAACCACTAAGATACTTTACTAGATTTAATCAGTTTGAGGAACTTATACAAGAATAAGTGGATATATACAGTATATTAGAAGACACATAATCAGATTCGTTAAGAGAACAAAAACTGCATTACAAGTTAATAAAAGCAAAAATAAATATGGGGGCGCCTGGGTGGCTCAGTTGGTTAAGCAACTGCCTTCGGCTCAGGTCATGATCCTGTATACCAGGGATCGAGCCCCACATCGGGCTGCCTGCTCGGCAGGAAGCCTGCTTTTCCCTCTCTCATTCCCCTTGCTCGTGTTCCCTCTCTACCTGTGTTTCTCTTTGTCAAATAAATAAATAAAATCTTAAAAAAAAATAAATATGAATTCAAAAGTTCTTTTCAGTAATGAAAACAATTTTTTTTTTAAGATTTTTATTTTTCTGACAGAGAGAAACATAGCCAGAGAGGGAACACAAGCATGGGGAGTGAGAGAGGGAGAAGCAGGCTTCCCGCCAAGCTGCCAACCCGATGCGGGGCTCAATCCCGGGTGTCTGGGATCATGACCTGAACCAAAGGCAGTCGCTTAACCAACTGAGCCACCCAGGGGCCCCAACAATTTTTCTACATATGACTTTTTATGAGGAATTCATTTTAATGAGAAGTCACTGTGAAACACTGAATAGAATGTAGACATAGTTTTAAAAATGTACTGAGAGTTGATAAGATTTCTTGTTTTTAATGATCTTCCCCTTTAATCAAAGGGGATCTGGAAACATGCTCTATTAGAAGGAGAAACCTAAAATGTGAATAGCTCTTTTCAGTAAAGCAACAAATAAATGCCAGAGTTTCACACAGAAAAACTGTTTAAAATTACAAATATTAAATACTGTATTTAAATAATATCTTTTTTAAAATTAGTAGCCTTTCAATACTCATATACTCTTTATTGCTCTAGGCCTCAGTTAATATGAGAAAACTACTAGGTTTTGACAAACAAGGGTTCTATGCCACAGATAAGGTGATCTTTATAATGGGATACGTTTTCCAATCCTTACATCCACTGCAGTACCTACCAATGTAGGACAATGACTCCATTTTGAATAAATTATCTCAGTGGCCTCAACCAGGCAAGCTGATTAGAAATACAGGTTTCACATAAGGGCCACTGTTTTACATGCCTGGCATCCAGGACCCACCTTTTAGAAGACTCTAATTTTCTGGGGGAAATTATCCAAGGGTGAGAATATAATTTGGTCCTGGTGATTCAATTAACAACTGACTGCTTCAAAGACAAACAAGATCCAGCCAAGACAAGCCAAAGACAGCCAGCACTGAGACTGGCAAAAAACATGCTCTCCTTTGAGGCTGCGGAGCTGGTTGAATGTAAACCCGGAAAATGTTAGCCTAAAACAAAATTAATTTTGTTTTAAACATTTATTTATTTATTTTAGAGAGTAAGCACACACATGCAAGCAGGAGGAGGGGCAGAGGGAGAGAGAGATGGAAAGAATCCCAAGTCGATCCCCCAGGGAGCACAAAGCCCAAGAAGAGAGAGGCTTAATCTTTCAAGACCCTGAGACCATGACCTGAGCTGAAATCGAGTCGGATGCTCAATGGATTAAGCCACCCAGGTGTACTTTGGCTTTTTCTCATTTCCAATTAAAAGTTATGACTAACAAAATTTACTGAAAAATGTCCAAATTATTTTAAACTCCAAAATCTCATGAGTCTAAGTTTAAAAAGATTTTGGAAGTAGAAGAATCTATTATTGGCTGATATATCTATACTAATAATGTTTAAAAAATTAATTCGTGTGTTCAAGTAAAGAAAAATGGACATGGAGTTGAATGACTAAATATAATCCTGATTCTGTCAATTTGCAATGTGAATCTCTCTGGACCTCTACGAATATGAGAACATGAGGAATAGAATGACTAGATAACCTTTAAGCTCCTACGAAGTCCTTGATTTTAAGCATTGTTAAGAAAACTGTCGGGGCGCCTTTGGCTCAGGTCGTGATCCCGGAGACCCGGGATGGAGTCCCACATTGGGCTCCCTGCTCGGCGGGAAGCCTGCTTCTCCCTCTCTCACTCCCCCTGCTTGTGTTCCCTCTCTCGCTGTGTTTCTCTCTGTCAAATAAATAAAATCTTTAAAAAAAACAACAAAAAACCCCAAAAAACCTGTCATTCTTAGTTAATTTGACTATAAGTGAAATGATTATCCTTCATTAATTTATTCCTCCATCAAACATTTAGAGTGTCTATTGTTTACCAAGCACTATACCTGGTACTGAGAAGACAGGGATGAGTGAAACTCTACCCCTGCCACTAAGTTCAGTCTAGCAAGGCAGAAAAGCATCTAAACCACCAGATAATTAGCCTATGTGAAAAATGAAAAAAAAAAAAAATCAAGTACATATGAAGTACAAAAATAGCCTGGGACTGATCATAATGAAAAAAAGCTTCAAAAGGCAATGATGTTCAGAACAAATTTTAAAAGACCAGAAGAAGTAAGCCAAATCAAGAGGAAGAGGACAGTCCTTGACCGAAGAAGTAGATTTTTCAAGAGTTCTATAAGCAGTTCAATATCGATGGAGCACAAAAGGTTGGGGGCAAAGAAATGCAAAGAGCTTTTCAAAGATTATGAAGGGTTCCACATGCTATGCTAAACAGGATGGAATTTACCCTGTAAGCATCGAAGATGACCCTGTAAGGATTTTTAAAGGAAAAATTTATAGATAATTTTAATGTGCTATTTTTTATTAAAGTTCAAATAAGCATTTAGTATTCCAAAAATGTGAATAACATACTAGTTATCTTTATGAAGCCAAAGAAAAAAATTCATTATGTAATTATGCCTTTTAAACAGTATCAGCCTGGCATAATCATCTAACAAATTATAGTCAGTATTTGATAAATACCTGATGAAGGAACTGTGGTAGCCTGACTGATACGAGTGGAGGTGGTATTTAATAATAAAGACCTTAAAATGTAGAATGGGAAAAAGTGGAAAAGTTTTTTAAGGTTTCTTTCAAGTCTCAGGGACATAACTCCCTTCCTCAAAAGTAGACCTTTCCGTTCCGTTAATGACTTTTTCCCTTCTAAATATGCTATCCATGATTTTTTAAAAACCTCTATTCTTTTCTCTCCCAACTCCCCTCTCTTTGATACTCATGCGAGAATCCCAACCCTTATCGTAGTCCAGTCTTCTCGGACACAATCCAAGACTAAGTCAATTATCTTTTCCAAAATTATAAACTGACTCCTCCTCGAAATCTCAGGAATCCTCTCGTGTTCAAATTCGAAAATGCTCATAACCATTTCAACATTAAAGGTTGCTAGATCATTTCTATAACGCTCACTGCTACAACCACAGAGCTCACTTTCATCACTTTAAATCTACGCTACCACATCTTTACTCTCTCTATTCGGTCCTGCAAATCTCATTAAAGCAAGGAGCACAGAATTTGGTATTAAGCTCAGGTACCTTTAATGTGTGTGCTCATTCTAGGGACTTAGTCATGTATTCATGTTTGTTCCTTTTTAGAGAGATAGATGATTTCTCACTGTCGACAAGGTCTGTCACCAGATAAGGGTTCGTATAAAATCAGTGTTGTAGACCCGGGGTAACAAACTCAACTAGCACTTTGTGATCTTATCTTCCTTCCTCAATTCCAGTGGAACTTGAAGCGCCAGGGAGGAATGATGAATGTGCCAAAAGGGTGGAGAATGCTGGAGCCCAGGGGGGGGGCCTCACTTCCGATTGCCACGCTACATCAAGAAACGCCAAAAGACCCTTTAGGTCTTCCACAGCCCACAAGGAAAGGTGGATCAGACACCAGCGCTTCTCGGGTTATCCCCAAGAGCAAAGACACAAAAAGAAACTGCTCTGAAAAACAGTCCCTCGCTCGTTCAGGGCTCACCTGTCAGGAGCGGCGTGGAGGGCGCCATCTTGTTCCGGAAAAAGAAACCCATGCGTTTGGGTCAGAGTTCACGAGGGCCAAACCCGGCCCCTACACGTCTTTTCAGGCGTGGAAACCAGGCATAGCTGTTTCCGGTATCGCAAGCCTCGGGGCCAATTCACTTCCGGTTGGAGAGAGTAGCGGAAAAGGAACCCGAAGGCGCACGCGCTGCTCCGGGGTAACATTTTAAAGAGCGTCGGGAGGCTGGGCTTGGTCCTCCTTCGCCTTCTGTTTCAGCAGGCGGAGCCCGCACTTCCGCGGGGCGGAGCCCGTCCGGTGCTGACGTTGGCAGCCGAACCCGAAGTAGTTCGAGGTTACGGACCGCACCGCCCGGTTGTTGCGTTGCATTTCCTTCCTCTTTCACTCCACGCTCCCGGCGGCGGCCAGAGCAGCGGCGCAAGAATATCCCTGCGGCCGGCTGTCGTCCCACGCGCCCGCCTCTCGGCCGGCCAGTCCCGCGTCGTCAGTCAGTCGGCTGCCCGTGCCCCGCTAGCGCTCGGCACTCGTGCTCGCCTAGCCCAGGCCCATCGGCCGGAGCTAGCGCCTCGCCTGAGAGCCACCTAGCTCCGGCGGCGCAGGCACCCGAGCAGAGCGTCGCGGCGGCCCAAGAGGAGGCGAGCGAGAGCGTCCAAGGGGTGGCCTGGGGCAGGTGGTGGCGAAGATGGTCGCCAAGCAGCGAATCCGTATGGCCAACGAGAAGCACAGCAAGAACATCACCCAGCGCGGCAACGTCGCCAAGACCTCGGTAAGGGAAGAGCAGGCGCCCCTCGGTCCGGCAGCCCGGGCTCAGGCCCAGGTGGTAGGGCCGCGTCGAGTTCCCCCCGAGACCCGAGGCCGCGAGTTGGACGCTAAATTGGCGGGGCAGGCTGTAGGGGGAGGGGGCTCGGGAAGGTGGGTGCTGGAGCTTGGAGGTTCGGGAACGGAGGGGAAACCTGTGAGGTGAGAGGACCCGGCCACCTGGCTCAAGGTGTAGGCTGCAGGAGCCCGGGGTCGGAGCGGGGTGTTGCATTTGAAAAGGGAATCTTCATTTTTGCAGAGAAATGCTCCCGAAGAGAAGGCGTCTGTAGGACCCTGGTTATTGGCTCTCTTCATTTTTGTTGTTTGTGGTTCTGGTAAGTGTTTTGGGGGTTACCATTGGGTAGGGCGTTGGATGTACGGTTTGGGATGACGTGGTGGCCCATCAGTGGTGACTCCTGCAAGCGTAGTTCTCAACTTACCTGCCGGGAGCCCAACATAAGTCTCTCTCATCTGAACCGAATTATTTGTCCCACATACGCACAGAGGGTGGTGCTCCAGAAACTTCTCACAGGTTGATTTGTGCTCACAGGAGATCAGAAAAGGAGGTCAAGTCCTTAGTAATGATCTAGTTGGAAGAAATTTAGACCAAAACAAAAAAAACCCTCACGAAATGAGAATTCAGAATGTTTTGCAGCCTCATTATCGATACATTTGCAAAAAAAGGTTAGGAACATGATGTATGTGTGGACGTTGAACTTAATTAACGTGTCCCAGAGTCTAATGTCTTTATGTCAAAATTGGGTATATTTCATAAAGTAAAGCTCTTGCAAAGAATTGATTCTGTATAAAAGAAACAGACCTGACTGGCAAGTAATGTGTGAGATAAATGTTTTTAGATTAAGTAAAGAAACGTTTGACATATGGTAGGAAAAATAAGTAATCAGGTTAGCCTGCTGTTAAAGTAATAGATTCTTGCCTCTGCAAATTACAGAATGTCTTTCCTGTCTTCATTTATGATCTTAATAAGTCAGTTGTTGATATTGAAATACTTGTTTCTGCTTTTTACATTTTGACATTCTAAAGTTACTGAGGTTTCTCCTAAACATTTCATTTTGCCTGCTTCCTAAACTTACTAGTTAGAAGCTCTCTTGATAAATGGCCAAGAGCCAAGCAATTTATATAACCTAAAGATTATCAGATTTCAGCTTTGTGAGAATGAGGAAATGTGGTTATATTACAGGCCAAGCCTTAGAAGGACACTGCATATTTTGGGGATAAATCAAATAATTCTGTGGCAGAAAAACCTGTTTGCTTTGGTGCTTTAAGTTTTTTCTGAAACGATTGTGTATTGTAAAATCTCTTGAACATTTAGATATAAAATTCAGAGAAGCTGAAATTTAAAAATATAATTTGACATTCAATTGTAGAGTAGGCTTGCCTTCATTTTTTTATTTCGGTGAAGTTACATAGCATTTGCAAGTAATAATGGTGCTCTTGGATTCTTGTGAACTGCCTTAATAAGGATTTATCAGTTGCCAGACCTATTTTATTCAAATCATGCTTACTAAAACATTTGCTCTTTCTCTTTGCAGCCATCTTCCAGATTATTCAAAGTATCAGGATGGGCATGTGAAGTGACTGACCTTAAGATGTTTCCATTCTCCTGTGAATTTTAACTTGAACTCATTCCTGATGTTTGATACCCTGGTTAAAAACAATTCAGTAAAGCATCCTGCCTCAGAATGACTTTTCATATCATCCTTCATTTGTCATTCCAAGGTTTCTTCATGATCATTCCAAGTTTTCTAGTCCATACCACAGTGCCTTGCAAAAGCACCACATGAATAAAGCAATAAAATTTGATTGGTAAGCTATACTAGTGGACCCGACTTATTCAGCTAGTAAAAATAAATTTTTTTAATGTGGTTATTAAAACAGTAAACAGTATCCAATATAGATAATTAGATTAAATTTATGTAGATAGGGTCTAGATTTTGTTAACCCAAATGTGTAAACGCAATTAGCTTAATTTAAAATTTGGAGTTATGATTTTTATATAGCTAGGCACTTTATTACTGTATCTTGAATTGAAAGCACACTCCCTTATAGGGTCATGTAACTGTCCTGTAATAAAGTGCTTATAATGGAACAACTACACAGCCTAGTTTTCCCATAATCTTAAGCACCTAATTTTTTTAAAAGCTTCTAAATGCTTACTATAAAGGGAGATGCTTATAGCTACAACATCTATTTTAACAATATTATTTCTGTTACACTACCTTGGGTTTTGCATCAGTAATTATACTAACCTGAAATGCCATAAGAAAACAACTTAATTGAGCATTTTGTGACTTAATGAGTCGATTCATTTTCACTAAAAGCTACCGTGGTGGAGTAAAGTCAGGAAAAGTTTATGTCACCATTGAATTCACCAGAATTACTTTAATATATCAAAGGGATCTACTATGCTAAACAACATTTTAGGGAAAAATACTACTAAAACTGGGCATCTCATCAGGACATACTGATGAGTCCAATGTGCTGTAATACATCTTAGCATATTAATAGCACTTTTAATACCAAAAAAGGCACATCAACTAAAAAGTTACTTAGTTTGGAAATGATTTTCTAGAATTATGATTAAAATTTTGTTAGGGTACTGGATGCATCAGACTAAAGTGCCATCTGGAATTAAATGGATTTACTGGTAAGGATCAGTCTTTAGTCTTTGTTTTATAATTTTTATAGGTTATGATTGATCGGAGTTTCTTTTTACTAATGGTAAGGGTGAGAAGGCAGGTTTTGGGTTCTGGTACCAGAAAATTGTAAGTTGTGGCTATTTAAATACGTAGTCATAATGATTAAAAAAAGCATGAGAGCATATGTGTCAGTGAATTGGAAAGAAAGCTGCTCGTTTGCTTTGTTAATTGTCTCAGGATATTTCTTTTAAAATGAACGTTTAAGAGGAACAGAAGGGAAATCTGCTACCTAGTCATACACAGTGTGAACCTCAGAGAGCTTCTGATACCCCTAACTATAGGGGGAGAATGAGGGAGAGGAGCAGTTAAGAATGTTTAGGAACTTAACTACTCAAGAATAGGGAAGGTATCAGCCAGCCCTGGATCAGCAGGTTTTTATCTGCATTGTTACCTGCCCTTCTCAAGCAGGAAATTTCCCTCTTTGAAGCAAGTGTCTTGGTTGACTAATTCTATTTTATTGTAACTTTAAAAATGAAAATTTTTGTTCTAAATTTACAGCAGGTGCCTTACTCTTTGCTTTGAGTCAAACCATTCCGTATTAGAATTTCCCCTGGTTTACTATAGATAATTGGCTTTAAGATGTTAGGGTTTTTGTTTTTTTTTTTAATTGTACAATGTCTTTATTAATTTGTTAAATTGCTATAGCTAGCAATCATTTTACATATGTAAAGTTGCATTCCCTTTGTATTTCATGTGTAATTTCCTAATTGAGTACATTTTATATTAAGGGTGGATTATGCATGTTTGGGTCAATGAAAGCTATGTCTTATTTGATTTGTCCTTTAAAAATAAAGTTCCCTGAATATTTGATGTTTTCTAAAAGGAAATGATTTTACAGATTTCTTATCGGAGTGTACTTTTATAGTTGGTAGAAAATTATTTTAAAGAATGCCTACTATTATGTTGTACTTAAGTTAGTACCCAGAGACACAGGTTAAAAGTTTGTAACTAGGAGTAAGTGGCAAGAAGTACGTTAAAGCACAAATACTTCTTTTCCTAGGATTTACCCTCATCTTATTATCCAAGTCTCATTCAACAGAAAATCACAGTTCTTTCGATCTCCCTTTCCCAGTTGAAGTTTATGTCATCCAATGTTGAACACAGTATGATAATACTGGGGGGTTGTGCATTATCCAATTACTCTTTGTCATTTACCTTTAGCATTTTAAGGAGTTGTCAGTGATTTCATTGTATCTGTTGGGTTGTATATAATGTTACTCAATTGAGTGGGCTTCCAAAATGAGGAGAGCTTTTCATTGTAACAAGGTGTATTGTCATGGGCTTTGACTTACGTGGGGGAAGTGTGTATCTTCAACTGCTGGGCCACAGCTCTTCTTACTGTTACTGGAGTTTTGCTGGCACAAAGGAATATCGTGGAGATCTGGACTGTGTTCTTAGGAGGTTCATCAACAAAATTGTATTGCTCTTAAAGCATCTGTAAATTTTAGAGTGTCAAATTTTCTGCTTAGAAATTGTTTTGACATTTGATTTGTCTTTACTTACCTTTTTAGTTTTTTAACTTACTGTTTTAGATGCAAACCAGAACTTCAAGAAGCTGGAGTTGGGTTCAACAGCAAATTTATGTCACTCCATTAGAGAATCATTTCCCGTCAAAACTTCATCCCACTCTAGCTACTTGTACTGCTTTATCTCCAAGTTGAATTAGGACAGAAATGTCCTAATTTGAAAAGACTACTAATGAGCAATAAAAGGCTAGAAGCCAAGTGGAAGGGGAAAATTCGACTGTCTGGACTTAGTTAATTCAAAGTAAATTCATTGACAGTACAGAATCCTTAAGATAGAAAGGACATGGGCAGTTTAGTCCAACTTCCCCAATTTACAGATAAAAAATTCATTTATTCAATGAGTATTGAGCTATGTGCCAGATACGGAGTTAGAGCTGTGAGTACAGAGGCCCAGTACTCAATTATCTTTCAATCCAGTAGTGGGGGGAAAGACCATAAAGTGAAGACCATAATTGTGGTCAGTATCTCAAAAGAAAAGTAAAAACAGATAAATGGTGTCCACTCTCACAGAGCTAGTTGAGGTAGAGCAGAAACTAGAACCAAGATTTCCGGACTCAGCTGTACTGTAGAGAAACCATAGGAATGACTGCAGAATGTCCACACACGACACTTCTGTTTTCATGAGCTCTTTACTTCTGCTTTTAGAAAACCCTGTAATTTTTAAAAAATTTTTTGCATGTGGCCAACTTAAAAAAAAAGACAACTTGTCCTTTTATAGATGCAATTTCTTTTGAAAATGAATTTAAGTGACAAATTTGCTATTGGTATTTCCTGTACAGCACAAAAATAGATCAAATCAGTCATGTTATCCACTGTAACATTCAAGAGTACATTTTTCAAAGGTATTTTGTTATATAATCTTACTGTATTTTGTTTTAAAAATTTTCATCTGTGATGTTGAAAAATCTAGTCTGTAGCGAAAAAGGAAAAAAAGTCATATGCCGTACATAGATTCTTATTACAAAATTTCAGTGAATAAATCATGTGTGACTTTTTTTCACAGTGTGAACTTCTACTTTGGGATGCAGATAGAACAAATTTGTAAATTTAAATAAAACTGATTTCAATGTCATTAAAAGCATTAGTAACAGGTTTTTCTTCTTTTCTCATTGTTATGAAGAAGTCTGAACCAGGAGAATGAAAATAACTGATCTTAGCGCCAGAAGGAACTTTAGAAATCATGTTGATTAGCCCCCTTATTTTACACTTGAGGAAATTATGGCTTAGAGAAGTGATCTTTCCCATCCCCAATGAACCAGTAACGGAAAAAGGATTAGAAAACTAGTCTTGCGGTGACCAAATTGGCTGTTAAATATGTTGTATGCCAAGGAATTCTGATTCTTTTGGAATGTGTTGTTGTTTCTTGGTTTTTTTTTAGATTGTATATTAATCTCATGAAACCCCATAAGAGTTCTGTAAAGGTAAAATCTGAATACCTACTCAACTTCAGTGGCTTTCTGCTGCCATTGGGATGAAGTACCTCTCTAGCTTTGATTTTTTTCAGGAGACTTCACAGCATGGCCCAACTTACCTTTTCACCTTTGTCTCCCCTGCTACTCTCTGCAGCCAAATTAGCCCAAAAAGTTTACTTTTCACTTTTCAAATACCTGTGCTCTTAAGTGTTTTTACTCATTTCCCCTACATTACAATACTGCTTATCCTCCAAAGTCTAGCTTAAATTTTCAACTCTGTGAAATTTTCCCATGTCATGGGAATTGGAAACATTCTCTTTGGGTTTGATGACTGTGGACCAGTTAGCATTTATTGTGTTGCCATGTTTATTAGTGTTTCTCAGCTAGAATATGGAATCCTTAAGAACAAATGCCATATTTTTCATTCTTTTTTCATTTACTTTCACCACCCTTGAGGCTAGTATGAAACTTTTTTTTTTAAAGATCTCATTTATGTATTAGCACAAGCAAGGAGGAGCAGGAGAGGGAGAAGCAGGCTCCCCACTGAGCGGAGCCTGATAATGGGGTCCAATCCCAGAACTCTGAGATCATGATCCAAGCCAAAGGTAGGCGTCAACCAACTGAGCCACCCAGGGGCCCTGAGGCTAGCATGAAACTTTTCACACATAAGGGGAACTCAACATTTTAGATGAGCACTAAAGAGCACCAAATGCTCTATCCTATCAAAATAATCTTTTCTTTTTTTCCAGAATAATCTTTAAAGTAAGCATGTCTTGTAAAATAGTCCATCCCTGATAGAACAGCCATCCCAACTACTTCCAGTCTTGGCAGCCTCTGCTTGATGGCTGGGCTCAGAACCATAATCCAAGTCTACCCTTGAAATTAACTCTCTTAGGATATGCTTGATAATTGGAAATACATCAGCAGTGGTATTTGTCCTTCAGGCATACTTGTGAACCGTTCATTGTGTTACTGAGAAAACTAAAAAGTGCTTTATAAAGAAACCTGACACCTCACCACACCAGTCTGTCCAGTTATAAGGAAAGAGTCTGACAACCACACTGTTGGGAGCAGGTGCCTGTGGGCTGTGTCCCAGGCCCCATCCTAAACCATAGGAAGGGACAAGGATGTCACAAGGATGCACCTTTCTCCAAACTAGACCACAAACCCGGAGGCTCTGTTCTTCCCAAACCAGATCCAGTCCCTGAAAGGGACAGCTTGTTCTCTTCACAAAGAAATTCCCTATAGCAAGGCCACAGCACATTGACAAGCTTTGATCATCTCATGTGGTTACCAAACCAGATCTCACACATTGGGCAAAGGAAACTCTCAGGGCCCACCTGGGAAAATGCCATGCATGCAGCCATGTGGAGCTCTGGAGAACCACAACTCCTGACACCCAGGAGCTCCGTGGGACTAGGATGAACCACCAAGGTTTATGAGTTTGTGTTCTGACACGAGACACCCAATTAATGAACAACTGTAGATGCCAAGGTCCAAATGCATCTGAGATTGAGACGGATCCAACAAAGCCCAAATCAGAAAGATAAATAAACACTGGTAATATCTAAGCATATTTCTAACTAGCTCCACCCTGGGTTACTTGTGCACACTTCCTGTTAATTATAGATGGATTACATGAAGAAGGAAGGTCTAACAGACACTTCTGGTTAACTGAGAACAACAACAGAATGCTTTTCAAGGGGCACTTGGCTGGCTTAGTTGGTAGAGCATGTGACTTGATCATAGGGTCATGGGTTCAAGCCCCATACTGGGTGTAGAGATTACTTAAAAATAAAACCATTAGGGATACCTGGGTGGCTCAGTCCGTTAACTGTCTGCCTTTGGCTCAGGTCATGATCCCAGGGTCTTGGGATTGAGTCCTTGCTCAGTGAGGAGCCTACTTCTCCCTCCTCTCTGCCTTCTGCTCCCACTGCTTGTGCTCTCTCTCTCTCTCTCTCTCTCTCTCTCTCTCTCTCTCTCTCTGTCTAAGAAAATAAAATAAAACATTTTTAAAAAAGAATGCTTTCCAAGGTCAGATCCCTCTGAAACATTATGTTAGAGCCCATCTGCACTGACAAGTACACTCAGGGAAAGTGGACCAACAGAGTTTAATATCCAGCCTCTGTCAATGGTCTTATCTATTACTCAGAGTGTGGTCAGGGGATCCACAGTAACCGGAAAGCCTGTTAAGAATACAAAATCTTGGGCCTTATCCAAGGCCCACTGAATCAGAATTTTCACTTCACAGCATCCTTAGGTAATTCATGTACAAATTAAACTTCAAGAAGTGTTGAAGAGGCCTTAAGAGTTCTGGTTCCGGAACAAATACCTAACCTCCTCAGACCTTGTTCTCTTTGCCTACAGAAAAGAAAGCGCTTATCCTCCATTTGATGCAACTGTTGTAAAACCTTGAGAGTAAAAGCATTTTGAAAAGCTAAAATGCTCTACATAAATAACATCCCACTAACTTTATGAACTGCAAAAACAAGACATGTCTGACAGGGTGAGGAGCCTTCCTCATTGGAAACAAAGTAGCAGTAGCCTCTGTATTTGACTGGCAGGAAGTCACCTACTTCTTAAGGTCACTTACTCATCATATACCCTGAACTAAATTTCACTTTCCCAACCTTCTGCCTTCTGAATGGCCTTTCAAAACTTAGGGAACTGTGAATCCTATCCAGCTAATTAGGATTGCAATAAGAAGATGTATTATATTTGAAAAGCTGGAGAGAAACCAGAGGATACATTGGTCTCAAAGACGGCTTGTCCACATGATTATCCTTGCGTTAGAGGTTCTTGTGGCATCCCTTTTATTACCTTACATCAAAATTTCCATTGCTGGGGAAGCAGAGTGGTCACAACTATAGGTAATGCTACCTCAAACATGAAAAGGGCACTTGGTAAATACACAGGCTCATGAAATTTGTCCTTAGAAAACACCTGAATCCCTGTTGAAATAGAAAAAACATTTAGAGAAAATATGTGGAATTTGATTTGATACCTTCACTCATTTTAAAAGTAAACTTAGGTGATGAGCATTAAGGAGGGCATGAAATGTGACGAGCACTGGGTGTTACACGCAACGGGTGAATTATTGAACACTACTTCTGAAACTAATGATATGTTGGCTAATTGAATTTAAATTTAAAAAATAAACAGATTTACAGGCAAGTTGCAGAGATAGTACAGAAAGTTCCTTTGTACTTTTCACTCAGCTTCCCATAATGTAAGCATCTTACATTTGTCGAAATTAAGACATTAACATTGGAGCGATACTATTAACTAATAGGATTTTAACAGTTTTTCCACTAATGTCCTTTCTCTATTTTAGAATCCAGTGCAAGCTACCACACTGCAATTTAGACTTCACTCCTTTTTTTAATGAGCAAACTGTGCCTAATATAGAATATTGTGCTTTAGAGTTTTTAATGTTGTAATTATAAAAAATTTCCAATATACACAAAATAACATGAGTTGTCTATAGGCCATCATCAATATGCCACAGTTTTTTAAATTTTGCCATATTTTCTCTATATCTCTTTTTTACGTATAAATAAAATGTTAAAAATATGACAAAAACACCCCTTCTTTACCTTATGAAGTCGCTGTAGGCCATTCTATGCGTTTTTGTACCTTTACTACACATACATAAATTCATAAACATACATACTCTTGTGAACTTATAAGATTTACATAGGTAGTGTCAAACTGTACATTTTATATGCAATTTTACTTTTTACCCAACATAATTTTGAGATTTCTCCAGTGTATCTGGGTCATTCATATTAATTTGGTATTGAGTATACCTATTATGAATAAGCTACACTTACGTATCCAGACTCTTGAGAGATACTGAGGCTGTTTCTACTTGTTCACTGCTGTACTTGGGGCTGCAATGAATGTGGATGTTTATACACTGTTTCCTTTTTAAAATTTTTTTTATTTTTTTGAAGATTTTACTTATGTATATGAGAGATGGAGAGCACAAGCAGGCAAGCAGCAGAGGGAGAGGGAGAAGCAGGGAGCCTGATGCAGGGGCTTGATCCCCGGACCCTAGGATCTTGACCTGAGCCGAAGGCAGACCCTTAAAGATTGAGCCACCCAGGCATCCCTATACATTTTTTCCTTGTATAAATACTTAGGGAATTTTCCTAGTCTAGAAGTGAAACTTTTCTTTTTTTAAAAAAGATTTTATTTATTTATTTATTTGAGAGAGAGAAGGGGGAGGGGCAGGAGAGGGAGAGAAAGAATCCCAAGCCGACTCCCCATTGAGTGTGGGGGGACTCAAATGCAGGGCTTGATCCCATGATCCTGAGATCATGATCTGAGCCCAAATCAAGAGTCGGATGCTTAACTAAGCCACCCAAGCGCCCCTAGAAGGGGAATTTCTGAGCATGAGGTATATGCATCTTCAAATGTCCTCGTTATAGTAAATTAACTATCCAAACAATATTGTGAAAAATTAAGTTTCCATCAGTAATATGTAAGAGTTTTTACTTCCTTGAGAGCTCACTAAAATGTTATTTCATCAGACATTAACCTTTGCACTTCCAAGAAGAGGGTAAGTTGGCTCAGAGTTGTTTTAATATGCATTTCTCTAGTTACTAGCAAGATTGAGCAACTTTTCAAGTGCTAGCTCTGAAGCCTGATTTGTATCTGGTTTTTATTTCTTTTTCCACTTTGTTCCTTTGTGACCTTGGACAATCTTTTTAATTCTATTTTTTCAATTACAAATGAATTAAATGAGCAAATATAGGTTAAGTACACAGAAAAGAGATTGGCATAACAAGATGCCCCAAATTCACCTGACATAGTTCCTTCCCTAGACTTGGACCTGTCAGCTATGGCTCTTTTCACCAGGATATGGTATTTCAACATGACAAACCCTAGGGGAGTTTATTCCAACTGTGTCCTCATGTTACTAAGACTTTTAGTGAACCAAACTAAAAAATAGGTATTTTTAAGGGAAAGTACATCATGATTTTACACTGGTATTTCCAATTCAAATTTAAGATGACAGGTTTTCACTAGTTTTTTGAATTTTATCTTTGCATTCTTTTTCTTTCTTAAATGGAAAATCTTAAATGGTTCCTAACAACAATAATGTGATTATTTAGTCACTTTATCCTACTAAATATATAATAGTTTCAAAATACAATAACAGTTTTATTATCAATATGAGTATTGAAAGCAGTTTCTTAAAAAAAGTCTTTAACATTCTTTTTGTCCTTAGGCAATATTTCATGAGGGATATAGAGCCTATTTATTTATTTATTTATTTATTTATTTACTTACTTACTTACTTACTTACTTACTTGCAGTGCTTGGGTTTTGTTTAACATCATGTCCAAGACCCAAGGCCAGCTTGGAATACACAGTCAGGACAGAGTCACATGTTCTAAGCACCCCCCCCACCCCCCACCCCCCCCACCCCACCCCCCGCTCCCGGAGCCTGGTTCTGCCAGTCCACCCTGTGCTGACGTAAGCCAAGGGGCCCCCGTAAAGGAAGCAGGGAACCCAGTTCACTTACAGGTTTTTAGAGTCCTTGTGAAATGGATTCCCAAAGCAGCCCCTTGTCCCGGAAAACTCTGGTGGGGGTGGTGGGCGGGTCAGGGTGGACTCCTAGGTGCTGGTCCTCTTCGGTTTTGGTCTAAACTTGTTCCAAACTCTCTCCAGGGCCGTTTTTCCCAGGAAGAAGCTGATGGCAAAATTACGCTTGTACCAGTCTCTGTTCTAAACATGTGCTTCAGGAAATATTTACTTAAAAATTCCTTGTAAAAGTCAGCCATTTCTTCTGCATCTAATGTTGCTTTATGACCAGATCCAGCTCTCAGTTTCAGGCCTTTCGCCTTTAGTCTTGAGTGGATAAATTCTTCTTTTTCTTTACGAAATGTCAAATTCTGGTTTGCCCGGAACTGTTGGTGCCATTCTTGTGTTTCTTGTCTTAATCGTCTTAGCTTTTGTTCCAACGGTGATTTGTTTTCGGGGAAGTAGTGTCGAAGGTTTGAATGTTTACTGGAGGTCCTATCCAATCATGGCAAGATTTTTTTGGAGGGCAGAATCCTGAGACCTGACAGGAGGCCGCATCCTGGTGCTCTGCGCGGCACTCCCGCATGGGGCGGTGCGGGGGAGGCGGGGTTGGGGGGGGAGAACGGCCCTCCTGCAGGCCTGGAAGCCCACCATGGCACAGTCCCCTGGCTGGCACAGCTCACAGCAGCAGATGACTAGCTTTCAAATCACCAGAAATTTCTCTGTGCGCTTTAACTTGACATCCAGTTATGTTCATTTGTTCCATTTGACTTTGCTTTCAGAATTTGTTTTTTAAAAAACAGCTTTATTGAGATGTAATTCACACATCATACAATTCATCCATTTAAAGTATGCACTTAAGTCATTTTCGGTGTATTCAGAGTTGTGCAATGATCACCACGGCCAGATTTTCATAATCTCAAAAGGAAATCTAGTATCTCTGGGCTATGACCACTGAACATTCCCCGCTGCCATCCCCCATGCCATAGCCTCATACAACTGCTGATTTATTTTGTCTCTGTCTTTGCCTATCACAGACATCTCACATAAACGGAATCATTGAATATGTGGTATTTGGTGACCAGCCCCATCCAAGTCGTAGCATGTACCAGCACTTCATTCCTTTTTAAGGCTGAGCAATATTCCATTATATGGATATGCCAAATTTTGTAGATTCACTCATCATTTAATAGAGATTGAGGATTTGACTATTTTGAATAATGTTGCTATAGACATTTGTATGCAAGTTTTTGTGTGGACATATTTTTGCATTTCTCTAGTAGAATTGCTTGGTCAAATGGTAACTCTGTGTTTTAACTGTTTTTGAGACCCACTAGAGTGTTTTCCAAAGTAGATGCACCACTTTACATACCAGCAGTGTATAAAAGTTCTAATTTCTCTACATCCTTGTCAGCCCTTGTCAAAGGATGTCAACATCCTCTGTTATTACTGTCTTTTTTATTCTAGCCATCCTAGTGGGTATGAAGAGTTATCTCATTGTGGCTTTTATTTTCATTTCCTGGATGGCTAATGTACATATCTTCTTTAGTGAAATATTTTTTGGAGATCCTTTGCTTAGTTTAGTAAGAATACTCAATATAGGGTGCCTGGGTGGCTCAGTGGGTTAAGCATCTGCCTTCAGCTCAGATCATGATCCCAGGTCCTGGGATCAAGTCCCACATTGGGCTCCTTGCTCAGCATTGGGCTCCCTGCTCAATGGGGAGTCTACTTCCCTCTCTTCCTCTGCCCTCCCCCCTGCTCATGTTCACTCTCTCTCTCTCTCACGTGCTTTCTCTTTCTCTCAAATAAATAAATAAAATCTTAAAAAAAACTCGGGGTGCCTGGGTGGCTTAGTTGGTTAAGCGACTGCCTTCGGCTCAGGTCATGATCCCAGAGACCTGGGATCAAGTTCCACATCGGGCTCCCTGCTCGGCAGGAAGCCTGCTTCTCCCTCTCTCACTCCTCCTGCTTATGTTCCCTCTCTTGCTGTGTTTCTCTCTGTAAAATAAATAAATAAAATCTTAAAAAAAAACTCAATATAAGATCTCTTTTGTCCATTTAAAAATTTGAGTTATTTATTTCTTATTATTGAGTTGTAAGAGGTCTTAATATAACTCTAAATACAAGTCCTTTATCAGGTATATGATTTGCAAATAATTCCCTCAGTCAGTGTGCTGTCCTTTTAACGTTCTTGACCGTGTCTTTCGAAGCACAAAAGTTTTAAATTTAGGTGAAGTCCAATTTATCTATTTCTTTTGCCAAATCCAAAGTCATGAAGATTTACCCCTATGTTTTCTTCTTAGATTTTCATAATTTTGGATTTTACATCTCGGTCTTTAATCGATTTTGAGTTAATTTTTGTGTATATATATATAGTATGAGGTAAGAGTCCAGTTTTACTCTTTTGTGTGTGGCTGTCCCATTGTCCCAGCACCATTTGTTGAAAAGGCTACTGTTTACCCATTGATTGTTTTGGCAACTTTGTTGAAAACTCAACTGACTATATATGGATTTACTTCTGGACTTTCAATTCTATTCTATTGATCTATATGGCTAGCTTTTGCTCTCACTTTGTAGTAAGTTTTGAAGTCAAGAGATCTGAGTCATCCAACTTAGTTCTTTTTCAAGATTATTTTGGCTATTTTGGTTCTCTTTTGTTTGCCTATGAATTTTAGAATATCCTTGTCAATTTCTATAAAGAAGCCAACTTGCATTCATTCAGAGATGATGTTGAATCTGTAGATCAATTTGGGGATCATTGACATTTTAACAATATCAAGTCTTCCAATCCATAAACATGGGATAACTTTTAATGTATTTACATTTATTTCAATAATGATTTTTAGTTTCCAGAGTTAGAGTATATATTTTAAATTTTTGTTAATATTATTCTTAAGTATATTCTTTTTTATTTCATTATAAACAGAACTGTTTTTCTTTTTTTTTCTTTTTTTTTTTTAAACGATTTTATTTATTTGACAGAGAGAAACACAGCCAGAGAGGGGACACAAGCAGGGGGAGTGAGAGAGGGAGAAGCAGGCTTCCCACCGAGAAGGGAGCCCAATGCGGGACTCGATTCCGGATTCGGGATCATGACCTGAGCTGAAGGCAGTCGCTCAACCAACTGAGCCACCCAGGCGCCCCTGGAACTGTTTTTCTTGATTTCATTTTTTATTTGTTCAGTGCTACTATATAAAAATACAATCTCTGTCTTTATATTGACCTTGTGTCCTACATTCTTACCAAACTCATTCATTAGTCCCAATTGTTTTCTAGTAGATTCCTGGGGATTTTCTACAAAGAAGTTTATGTTATCTGCAAATAGAGATGGTTTTCCTTCTTTCCTTTCCAATGTGAATGCCTTTTATTTCTTTTTCTTATCTAATTACTCTGGCTAAAACCTCTACTATAATATTGCCACTAGATGTGGCAACAGTAGGTATCTTTGTCTCATTCCTGACCTTAGGAGGAGAACATTCAACCTTTCACCATTAAAAGGGATGTTAGCTGTGGCTTTTTCAGGTAGAGATTTTAATTTGCTACTATTTTGTTAAAAATTTCTGCATTGATAGTCATAAGAGATCGTGTTTATATATTTTTTCACATTTTTTTGTGGTTATATTTTTTTTCTTGGGATATATTTGTCTGATTTTGGTATCAGGGTAATAGTGGCCTCAGAGAACAAAAAGAAAACAGTTTTATCCTCTTCTATTTCCTAGAAGAGTTTATGAAAAATTGGTTTACATATTCTTTAAATATTAGGTTGAATTCTCCAGTGAATGGTAATCATTTTGCAATATATATAATACCTCAAATCATTATACCTTAAACTCACATAATCTTCTATATTAATTGTATCTCAGTAAAACTGGGGGTACAAAAGGAAATTCACCAATGATGTTATCTGGGTCTGGACCTTTCTTTGCAGATAGTGTTAAAATGACAAATTCAATCTATTTTCTATTCAGATTTTCTATTTCTTCTTGACTCAGTCTTTGTTTTTTTAGGAATTTGTTCATTTTATCTAAGTTATCTAATTTATTAGCATACAAATGTTCATAATATTCCTTTTTAATCATTTTTATTTCTGGAAGGTAAGTAGTAATGTTCTCTCTTATTTGAGTCTTCTCTCTCTCTTTTTCTTGATCAATCTAGTTAAAGGTTTGTCAACTTTGTTGCACTTTTCAAAGAACCAACTTTTTGGTTTATTATTTTTCTCTATTATTTTCTGTTCTCTACTTCTTTCATTTCTACTCTGTAGCCACTGGTGTTCTTGGCTTGCTTGCTTATGCATGGAAACTCTGCTTTATGAGTGAGCTGTGGTAAGGGGGATCAAGACCTAGTACTTTCAATGCGCAAGACCCAACATAGAGTCTCTGTTTCATGAGTGAGAGCTGGGTGGAAAAAGGAAACCGTGTGTTTTTTTCTCTATCCATCTAGAGTGGAATTTCCATCATTCTGAGTTGTGAAGGAGAGGGAGAGGGTCATGGTTCAGATGCCACAGATTCTTATCATTCTTACTAAGCTTTAGAAGGTTTTCTTGAATAAATGTTTCTTCATTTGCTATATGGCCTAAAGACCATTTCTAGAGAATGAATTTTCAAAAGTGATTTCCATCAACTTCACTGTGGAGAGGGACCACAGAGGTCTTAATATTGTCATGCCAGGAATATACCCTTAAGGATTGCTTTTTAATTTTTAAATTTAATATGAGTACACAATTATGTAACATATTTATACAATTCTAAATTTAAATCTATTTAGCAAGATATATTAGGAGAAACCCATTCTATTCTTTCTAATCCATTCTATTGCCCTTCCCACTCTGTTGCCTCTGTCTACTGATAAAGTAAAAAAAAAATTGAGATAAAATTAATATATTTTAATATTCACCCTTTTAAGGATTACACATTCAAGGGCACCTGGGAGACTCAGTTGGTTAAACCACTGCCTTCAGCTTGGGTCATGATCCTGGAGTCCTGGGATTGAGTCACGTCGGGCTCCCAGCTTTGCAGGGAGTCTGTTTCTCTCTTTGACCTTCTCCCCTCTCATCCTCTTTCTCACTCACACTCTCTCTCTCAAATAAATACAAAAAATCTTTAAAAAAAAGAAGAGTGCAAATTCAGTAGGTTTCAGTATATTTTAAATGTTGTGCAGGAGTCACTATCTAATTTCAGAATACTTCATTTCCCCCAAAAGAAACCCCTGCTAGCAGTCACCCCAAATCACCATCTTCCTCCAGCCACTGGCAACCAATAATCTACTTTGTTTCTTTGTGAGTTTGTCTGGTCTGGACCTTTCATATCAATGAAATAATACAATATGTGGCCTTTTGTGACTGACTTATTTCACTTAGCATAATATATTCAGATTTCCCTTTTCATGGCCAAATAATATTCCATTGTACAGATAAGACACAATTTGTTTACTCATTCATCAGTTGATAGACATTTGGGTTGTTCTCATTTTTGGCTATTATAAATAATTCTGCAGTCAACATTCATATTCAAGTTTTCGTGTTGACATATGTGTGTTCTTTTCTTTTGGGTATATGTCTACAATTGGGAATTGCTGGTTGTAAACAATTTTTAAAAAGAGTTTTTGTTTTATTAATTCTACCTTCCTATCTTTCTGTCTCTATCATCTACCTATCTAGATATGTATCATATCCACTTTCTTAGAGAAATGGTAGCATTGTACACATACACTTTTCTTCACTTTCCTTTTTTTATTTAAAATATATCCAGGAGTGGGGCACCTGGTGGCTCAGTCAGTTAAGCATCTGCCTTCAGCTCAGGCCATGATTCCAGGGTCCTGGGATCGAGTCCTGCATCTGGCTTCCTGCTCAACAGGGGAGCCTGCTTCTCCCTCTTCTTCTGCGCCTGCTTGTATGTTCTCTCTTTCACTCTCTCTCTCTCTCAAATAAATAAAGTCTTTAAAAAATAAATAAAATATACCCAGGAAAACAAAATTAAAAGTATACATGCTGGGTATCAGGCCATATCAGTATATAGAGGTAGTCTTCAGGTTTTGCCATGATTTATTCAACTTCAACTAATTGCCTGTTCACAGATATTTGTTTATAGTCTTTTGCTATTAAAAATTGAATTGGAATAAATTGCCTTATAGTGTATACCTTTTGAAAATACATATTTTTATTCAGCTTTTAAATTTTAATTCCAGTATAGTTAAATACAGTGTTATATTAGTTTCAGGTATACAATAATTCTATACATTACTCAGTGCTCATCATGATAAGTGTACTCTTGAATATCCACCCCTGCTCTGCCCATTCTCCTTTCCCTCTCGCCTCCAGCAACCATCAGTTGTTCTGTATAGTGAAGAGTCTGATTCTCTTTTTTCCTTTGTTTTGTTTCTTAAATTCTACATATGAGTGACATCATATGGTATTTGTCTTCCTCTGACTGACTTATTTCACTTGGCATAATATTCTCTAGCTCCATCTGTGTCATTGTAAATGGGAAGATTTCATTCATTTCCATGGCTGAGTAATATTCTATTGTATCTATATACCACATCTTCTTTATCCATTCATCTATCAGTGGACACTTGGGTTGCTTCCATAATTTGGCTATTGTAGATAAGGCTACAAAAAACATTGGTGCATGTACACCTTTGAATTAGTATTTTTGTATTCTTTGGGGAAATACATAGTAGTACAAATGCTGGATTGTGGGGTAGTTCTATATTTAACTTTTTGAGCAACCTCCATTGTTTTCTACAGTTGCTATATCAATTTGCATTCCCACCAACACTGTAAAAGGATTCCTTTTCTCCATATCCTTGCCAACACTTGTTGTTTCTTTTGTCTTTTGAATTTAGCCATTCTGAAAGGTGTGAGGTGATATCTCATTGTACTTTTGATGCATTTCCCTGATAATGAGAGATGTCAAGCATCTTTTCATGTTTTGGTTGGCCATGTCTTTTTTGGAGAAGTGTCTTCTTTGGAGAAATGTCTATTCATGGCTTCTACCCATTTTTCATTTATATATTTTTTATTTTATTTTTTAAAGATTTTATTTATTTATTTGACAGAGATAGAGAGACAATGAGAGATGGAACACAAGCAGGGGGAGTAAGAGAGAGAGAAGCAGGCTCCCTGCTCAGTGGGGTTCCATCTAAGGACCCTGACATCATGACCTGATCATGACCTAATGACTGAGCCACCCAGGCATCCCTGCTTCTGCCCATTTTTTAATTGGATCATTCATATTTGGGGTGTTGAATTCTGTAAGTTCTTTATACTTGGATACTAAGCCTTTATTGGATATGTTATTTGCAAATATCTTCTCCCATTCAGTAGGTTGCCTTTAAGTTTTGTTGGTTGTTTCCTTCATTGTTCAGAAGTGTTTTATTTTGATGTTTATTTTTGCTGTTATTTCCCTTGCCTCAGGAGACATATCTAGAAAAATGTTGCTAAGCTCTCTTTTAGGGTTTTTATGGTTTCAGGTCTGATAGTTAGGTCTTTAATCCACTTTGAGTTTATTTTTGGGTATGGTATAATAAAGTGGTCCAGTTTCAGTCTTCTGCACGTGGCTATCCAGTTTTCCAGCACCATTTGTTGGACTTTTTCCCATTATATATTCTTTCCTCTTTTGTTGAAGATTAATTGACCATATAATTCTAGGTTTATTTTTATGTTTTCTTTTTTTTAAGGTTTTATTCATTTATTCGTCAGAGAGAGAGAGAGAGAGCACAAGCAGGGAGAGTGGCAGGCAGAGGGAGAAGCAGGTTCTCCGCTGAGCAAGAAGCCCAATGTGGGACTTGATTCCAGGACCATGGGATCGTAACCTGAGCTGAAGGCAGACACCTGACCAACTGAGCCACCCAGGCGCCCCATGTGTCTATTTTTGTGCCAGTACCATACTGCCTTAATCACTATAGCTTTGTGGGACGCCTGGGTGGCTCAGTTGGTTAAGCGACTGCCTTCGGCTCAGGTCATGATCCCGGAGACCCGGGATCGAGTCCCATACCGGGCTTCTTGCTCGGCAGGAAGCCTGCTTCTCCCTCTCTCACTACCCCTGCTTGTGTTCCCTCTCTCGCTGTGTTTCTCTCTATCAAATAAATAAAATCTTTAAAAAAAAAATCATTATAGCTTTGTAATATACTTGAAGTCTGGAATTGTGGTACCACCAGTTCTGTTGTTTTGTTTCTCTCTCTCTTTTAAAAGATTTTATTTATTTATTTGACAGAGAGAGAGATCACAAGTAGGCAGAGAGGCAGAGAGAGAGGAGGAAGCAGGCTCCCTGCTGAGCAGACAGCCTGATGTGGGCCTCGATCCCAAGACCCTGAGATCATTACTTGAGTCGAAAGCAGAGTCTTTAACCCATTGAGCCACCCAGGTGCCCTTGTTTCTCTTTTTAAGATTGCTTTGGCTATTCAGGGTCATTTGTGGTTCCATACAAATTTTAGAATTGTTTATTCTAGTTCTGTGAAAAATGCTGTTGGTATCTTGATAGGGATTGCATTAAATCTGTAGATTGCTTTGGTAGTATAGACACTGATACAATGTTTGTTCTTCCAATCCATGAGCATGGAATGTCTTTCCATTTCTTTGTGTCACCTTCAATTTCTTTCATCTGTGTTTTATAGTTTCCAAAGTACAGGTCTTTCATCTCCTTGGTTAAGTTTGTTCCTAGATATTTTATTGTTTTGGGTGCAATTGTAAATGAGATTGCTTTCTTAGTTTTGCTCTCTGCTGCTTCATTATTAGCATATAGAAATGCAACAAATTTTTGTAATTGATTCTATATCCTGTGACTTTACTGAATTCATTTTATCAGTTTTAGTGGGTTTTTTGGTGGCGTTTTTAGGTTTTTTTTATGTATAGTATCATGTCATCTGCAAATAGTTTAAGTTTTAAAACTTCCTTTCCCATTTGGATGCCTTTTATTTCTTTTTGTTGTCTGATTGCTGTGGCTAGGACCTCTAGTACTATGTTGCAAAAAAAAGTGGTGAGAGTGAAAAACCTTGTCTTATTCCTGACCTTAGGGGAAAAGCTCTGTTTTTCCCCCATTGAGTATGAAGATTACTGGGTTTTTGTTTGTTTGTTTGTTTGTTTGTTTGTTTTGTTATGTTGAGGCATATTCCCTCTAAACCTGCTTTGTTGAGGGTTTTTTTTTTTTATATTGTGAATGGATGTTGCACTTTTTTCAAGGGCTTTTTTCTGCAACTATTGAAATGATCATTTGGTTTTTGTTCTTTCTCTTATTGATGTGGTGTATCACACTGATTTCTGAATATTGAACCACAACTGCATCCTGGGGAAAAAAATCCCACTTGATTGTGCTGAATAGATTTTTTTTTTAAAAAAGATTTCATTTATTTGACAGAGAGAAACACAGCGAGAGAGGGAACACAAGCAGGGGGAGTGAGACAGGGAGAAGCAGGCTTCCCGCTGAGCAGGGAGCCTGATGTGGGACTCAATCCCAGGTCTCCGGGATCATGACCTGAGCCGAAGGCAGTCACTTAACCAACTGAGCCACCCAGGCGTCCCGGATTTTTTAAAAATGTATTGTTGGATTCAAGTTGTTAGTATTTTGTTGATGATTGTTGCAACTATGTTTATCAGAGATATTGGTTTATAGTTCTCCTTTTGTGTGTGTGTAGTGTCTTTATCTGGTTTGGTATTGGGGTGACACTGGCCTCATAAAATGAATTTGGAAGCTTTCCTTCCTTTTCTATTTTTTGGAATAGTTTGAGAAGAATAAGTATTGACTCTTCTTTAAATTTAGTAGTATTCACCTGTGAAGCTCTCTGGTCCTGGACTTCTGTTTGTTAGGAGTTTCTTTGTATTACTGATTCAATTTCACTGCTGATAACCAGTCTGTTCAAATTTTCTTTCTTCCTCCTTCAATTTTGGTAGGTTATATGTCTAAGAATTTATCTGTTTTCCACTGGGTTGTCCAGTTTGTTGGCATATAATTTTTCATAATATCCTATTACAATTATTCATAAGTCTGTAATGTTTGTTATTTTATTTCATTTGGATTTTGTTTATTTGGGTCCTTTCTCTCTCTTTTTTTCATGAGTCTGACTAGAGGTTTATCAATTTTGTTATCTTTTCAAAGAACCAGCTCCTGGTTTCATTGTTCTGTTTTATTGTGTTTTTTTTAGTTTCTAGATCATTTATCTCTGTTCTAATCTTTATTATTTCCTTCCTTCTGCTGGTTTAGGGTTTTGTTTGCTCTTTTTTTAAAAAAAGATTTTATTTTATTTTATTAACAGAGAGAGAGAGAGAGATCACGAGTAGGCAGAGAGGCAGGCAGGGAGAGAGGAGGAAGCAGGCTCCCTGCTGAGCAGAGAGCCTGATGCAAGCCTCGATCCCAGGACCCTGAGATCATGACCTGAGCTGAAGGCAGAGGCTTTAACCCACTGAACCACCCAGGTGCCCTGCTCTTTTTTTTTTTTTAACTCCTTGAAGTATAAAGTTAGGTTGTTTATTTGAGATTTTTCTTGCTTGTTGAGGTAGGCTTGTGTTTTTATAAACTTCCTTCCTAGAACTGCTTTTGCTGTATCCCAAAGACTTTGGACCTACGCATTTTCATTTTTATTTGTTTTAATGTATTTTTAAAATTTCTTTGATTTCTTGGTTGGCTTTCTCATTGTTTGGTAGCATATTACTTAACCACCATGCATTTTTCCTTTTCCAGATTTTTTTTCTTGTGCTTGATTTCTAGTTTCATAGTGTTGTGATCCGAAGGTGCATGGTATGACTTTGATCTTTTATAATTTGTTAGGTTTGTTTTGTGGCCTAATATGTGATCTGTTCTGGGGGGGGAATGTTCCTTTCCAGTTGAAAAGAATGTGTCCTCTGCTGTTTTAGGGTGATATGTTTTGAATGTATCTGTTAAATCCATCTGGTCTGGCATGTCATTCAAAGCCACTCTTATTGATTTTTCTATTTGGATGATCTGTCCATTGATGTGAGTAGCATGTCAAAGTCCCCAATTATCATTGCATTACTATCAATTAGTTCCTTTATGTTTGTTATTAACTCTTTTATGTACTTGGATGCTCCCATATTGGGTACATAAATATTTACAACTGTTATATCTTCTTTTGGATTGTCCTCTTAATATTATATAGTGTCCTTCTTTGACTCTTGTTATAGTCTTTGTTTTAAAGTTTATTTTGTATCATATAAGTATTGCTACTCTGGCTTTCTTTTGACATCCATTTGCATGATAATGTTTCTCTGTCTCCTCAATTTCAATCTGCAGATGTCTTTAGGTATGAAGGGAGTCTCTTGAGGCAGAATATAGATGGGTCTTATTTTTTTTTATCCACTCTCTCATCCTATGTCTTTTGATCGGAGCATTTATTCCATTTACATTCAAAGTAATTATTAATAGATGTATATTTATTGCAATTTTGTTACTTGTTTTGTGGTTGTTTTGTAGTTTTTTTCTGATACTTCTCTTTCTTTCTTTTGTGGTTTATTGGCTTTCTTTAGTGATATACTTGGATTCCTTTCCCTTTTTGTTTGCATATCTGTTACTGGTTTTTTGAATAGTGGTTACCATTAGGTTTGTAAATGACATCTTCTGCATATAGCAGTCTATAGTAAGTTGATGGTCACTTAACTTTGAACCCATTCTTTGCTCCCCTCCCATGTTTTAGGTATCTGATGTCATATTTTACATTCTTTTATTTTATGAATTCCTTTTTTTTGTTTAAAGAGTTTATTTGGTTTTTTGACAGAGAAAAACACAGCTAGAGAGAGAACACAAGCAGGGGAAGTGGAAAAGGGAGAAGTAGGTTTTCCACTGAGTGGGGAGACCAATCAGGGGTTAATCCCTGGACTCCAGGATTATGACCTGAGCCAAAGGCAGACACTTAATGACTGAGCCACCCAGATGCCCCTTACGAATTCCTTGATTGGCTTTTAAAGAGAAACTTATCTTCACTGTTTTTATGAGTTTTCTTTTCATACTCTCACTATGGTCTCTCCTTTCTACTCAAAGAATCACTTTTAATATTTATCACAGGGTTGGTTTAGTGGTTATTAACTCTTTCAGTTTTTGTTTGTCAGAGAAACTCTTTACCTCTTCAGAATGACAGCTTTGCTGGATGGCTATAGATTTTTTTTTTCCCCCGTTCAGTGCTTTGAATATATCATACCACTTTCTTCTAGCTTGCAAAGTTTCTGCTGAAAAATTCTCTGATAACTTTATGAAGTTTCCCCTTGCATGTAGCTATCTTCTTTTCTCTAGTTGCTTTAAATTTTTTTTCTTAATTGCTACTTTTTGTCATTTTAATTACTATGTGTTGATGTAGACCTCCTTGGGTTGATTTTTCCAGGAGGAATTTTCATGTCTCCTGGATCTGGATATCTGTTTTCTTCCCCAGGTTAGGAAAGTTTGTAGCTATTATTTCTACAAATAAATTTTCTTCTTTCTTTTCTCTCTCTTCTATGAGATCCCCATAATGGGAGTGTTATTATGTTTTATGGAGTCACTGAGTTCTCTAAAACTATTCTCAATTTGCATAATTTACTTTTTCTCTCATTTGCTCAGCTTGGTTACTTTCCATTACTCTGTCTTCCAGGTCATTAATTCATTCCTCTGCTTCCTTTAGCCTGCTATTTAGCCATCAAGAGTATTTTAAATTTCATTTATTGTGTTCTTTATCATCAATTGGTTCTTTTTATCTGTTTGTTAAGGGTCACACTGATGTCCTCTATTCTCAAGTCCTCCAAGTATCTTTATGATCGTTACTTTAAATTCTCTATGGGGCATATTACTTATACCTGTTTCACTTACGTGTCTTGCTGTGACTTGGTCCTGTTCTTTTATTTGGGACATAGTCCTGTCTCCTCATTTCTCTGTGTTTTGAAAATTAGCTGTGCCTCTTGCTCTTGAAGGTAATGGCTTTATAAAGAAGAGGTCCTATAGTGTCCTGTAGCTCAGTATCCCCTGTTCCCTGGGACTGGGCACTTCAGGAAGTGTCTCCCATGTTTGTTGTATGTGCTCTGCTATTGAGGCCTGGCCTCTTTTTCCTTTAGTCCAGTCATCTGAAGAGGATGTCTTTGCCCGTTGTGGCAATGTTTTGTCCCTCCTGGGTGAGGCAAATTTTAAGAAGGTGTGCACTGGTCTATTTGTGAAATGAGACCTGCCACCACTGCTGCCAGAACAGAGGCCCTGCAAAAGGCAGGTCAGAAGACACGGTGCTGGTGAGGTTTGTGCCAGTCTTCTAGGAGTGGGGGTGGGGCATGCTGGAGTGCTGGGACTAAGGCAAGCATGACTGGTCAGAGTGACTCTGCCAAAGTGCAGGGGGGCAGGGCTTGGTGTAAGCAAGATAGGCAGCAGATGACCACACTGCACTGGTTCCCACAGGTGGCCTTGTTCTCATGTTGAGGGGTAGGGGAGGGAAATGGCACCTGCCAGTTTCTTTGTTCTCAGAGGGGTCTTTCTGTGATCACTGCTTCTCAGGGCCATGCTCTGACATGAGTAAATCATTCTCTGTCTCATTTGCCACACATGTTTTTCAAATTGCTCCTTCTATGCTCTATTTCTGCTGGCTGTGGAGCTGTCTCTTGAAGGGTGGGGACTCAGCTTCCTTGTGCTCTCTAGGCTCTCCCATCATCTGTTAATTTTTAAAATTCCAGGCTTTAAGTTCTGCCGGTTGCAAGAACTCAGGAATTTCAGCCCAAGTCTTCTAAGCCAGACGTATAGGGATTTGTCTTCCCTGTGCAGGCTCCCTGGTATGATAGTCTGTTTCTCATCCTTCTCTGAGTCCTAACTCTCTTTTGACCATGAATGGCCATGGTCCCTTTTGCTCCCAAACCACATCTTCACCCTTCCTACCTTCTTCAATGTGGCCTGTTCTTTACCTTTAGTTGCAGAGTCTGTTCTGTCGGTCTTCAGCTCATTTTCTGGGTTATTTACACAGATGTGAGTATTACCTAGTTGTATCAATGAGATGAGGTGAGCTTAGGGTCCTCCTACTTGGCCATCTTCCCAGCCTTCAGATATGCAATATATATTTTGAGATAAATTCTTAGAAGTGAGAATTTTGGGTCAAAGTATATATACAGTTAGACATTAACAAATTCCCTTCCATTCTCGTGTACATTCCTAGCCAGTATCCCTATGTAGTTACCTGTTATAATGTGCTATATAGGATTGAAAATAACAACGTGTGTTTTCTAGTTTTGGGTGCCAGTCCTGCGGTTGTTCCTTTGGTTAAACTATTAATTATGTTTCTTAAATATAGATTTTTATTAATTTTTTAACTTATTGGTAAAAGCTCATGAGTTTGTTAATTTCCAATGTTCCTGTACATTTTTATTCTAAATATTTTGAGAATATGGAAGCAGCAGGAGAAGCAGGCTCCCTGCTGAGCATCAAGAAGCCCAACATGGGGCCCAATCCCAGGACCCTGGGATCATGACCTGAGCTGAAGGCAGATACTTAACTGACTGAGCCACCCAGGCACCCTTTTTAGGTATATTTTAGTTCAGGAATCTTTTTTGATATATTTTTTTCGTTAGGTAGTATCCATCCTAATAAGGCTTTTTTTTACTTAGTCTATTATATTTTATTTTGTGTGTAAATATATATTCACCTTTCTTTTGGATGTTGTTTGTGCAGTATACTTTCTATCCCTTTATGTTTAATCTTTCTATGTCATTATTTTTTCTGTCTTGTTTAAATAGCATATACCTAGATTTTGATTATTTTTTAAAAGATTTTATTTATTTATTTGACAGAGAGATCACAAGTAGGCAGAGAGGCAGGCAGAGAGAGAGGAGGAAGCAGGCTCCCTGCTGAGGAGAGAGCCCGATGCAGGCCTTGATCCCAGGACCCTGAGATCATGACCTGAGCCAAAGGCAGAAGCTTTAACCCACTGAGCCACCCAGGCGCCCTAGATTTTGATTGTTTTAACTTGTGTTATCATCATCATTATCATCATCATCATTGTCATTGTTTTAATTTGCTTACTCTTAACTTCCATTTCTACCTTCTGTTGGATTGTGTCAGACTTCAGCTTTCTGGGGCTTTTTAAGGGTAAAACATACCTTAGCAGCATGACATTTTCTCATTATAATTTTTACCCATGACTCTTTTATTTCAGAAATTGGAGGGATGCCTGGTTGGCTCAGTCAGTTAAGTGCCTGCCTTCAGCTCAGGTCATGATCCCAGGGTCCTGAGATTGAGACCGCATTGGGCTTCTTGCTCAGTGGGGAGCATGCTTCTCCCTCTGCCTGCTGCTCCCCCTGCTTGTTGTCTCTCTCTCTCTCTGACAAATGAATAAAGTCTTAGAAAAGGAATTGGAGACCATCTTTTCATTAAATTGTAGTTCCTTCTGCCTCTTCCAGCTTAGGAAAAATTTGAGAAAAATTTGTTTTGTAGAAGTTGTTTTGAAATTATTTTCCTTTCTAAGTCATAATTTAAGTGTACATAAAGCACACAAAACTATATTTTACAGTGTATGAGGCTTTTGGAAAAAAATAACATTTTTATTTTAATCTTTTATATTCTACAAATATCCTATAAATTCCATCAGAAGAGACTCTTTTGAATATTCCCATTATTAGGAAATACACACTAAAACATTTATGGGTAAGATTCATGATGTATGTAACTTATCTGCCAATGGTTCAGGAAAATAACTATACATACATAGTATGTATAGAAAGAAAGAGGGAACGATAAAAGTGAATGGTATGCAAGAAACAATAGGGCGCCTGGGTGGCTCAGTGGGTTAAGCCTCTGCTTTTGGTTCAGGTCATGATCTCAGGGTCCTGGGATAGAGGCCTGAGTCGGGTTCTCTGCTCAGCAGGGAGCCTGCTTCCTCCTCTCTCTCTGCTTGCCTCTCTGCCTACTTGTGATCTCTCTCTCTCTGTCAAGTAAATAAATAAAATCTTTAAAAAAAAAAGAAACAATAAATGTTGGTGAGGATGTGGAGAGAAAGGATCCCTCTTGTGCTGTTTGTGGGAATGCAAACTGGTGCAGCCGCTCTGGAAAACAGTACAGAAGTTCCTCAAAAAGTTAAAAATAGAACTACCTTGTGGTCCAGCATTTGTACTCCTAAGTATTTCCCTCAAGAATACAAAAATACCAATTCAATGGATACGTGCACCCTGATGTTTATTGCAGTATTATATACAATAGCCAAATTATGGAAGCAGCTAAAGTGTCCATTGATAGATGAATGGATAAACAAGATGTGGTATGCATATACAATGGAATACTATTCATTCATAAAAAAGAATGAACTATTCACAAATGGCTAGATCTAGAAAGTATACTGCTAAGCAAAACAAGTCAAAGAAAGACAAATATGATGCCGTTGATACAAAGAATTTAAGAAACAAAACAAACAAGCAAAGGCGGGGGGGGGGAAGGAGAGAGAGAAAAACCAAGAAACCTATTCAAGTATAGAGAACAAACTGATGGTCACAAGAGGGGGGGTGGAAAGGGGGATGGAGGATGAAATGGGGGGTATAGATTAAATAGAGTATACTTATCACGACGAACACCAGGTAATGAATAGAATTATTGAATCTCTATGTTGTACACCAGAAACTAATATAACACTGTATGTTAACTATCATAGAATTAAAATAATAAAAACAATTTTTATTAAAAAATTTCTTTAAAAAGAAACAAAAGTGAATGGTATAAAATGTTAACCATAGGTAAATCAGGGTGAAGGATCTAATTGTGTTTTGGATACTATTTCTATTTTTGCAATATTTTATAACTTTGGAATTATTTCCAAAGGAGGAGTCTTAAAACTTCAAGTTTAATAAAAAACTCAACCCGCCCCCCCCAAAACTAATATTAATATTTTTGATGACTGGGTGCCACCCAGTGTTCAATTTCTGCAACTACAAAACTATCGAATTCAAACCCAGTTTCTCAAAACTGTTTTCGGAAATGGCTTTTGTGGATTTCCTTATGATGGCAACATAAGATTATGCAAAGAATGTGTGTGACATCAAAATTAGTAGAAAAAGGTAAAAGTTCAAGCTACTAAAGTATGAAGGAAAGATCCATGCGTTGTGATATCGAATGCAGATTTCTGCCTTCTTTAAACTTTAACAAAGTTTCAAGACATCAGAGAGAGGATTCAGAAGGACTCTGATCAGTGCACAGACTAGTCAAAACTAGAGGTTTAAATATAATCCATGATAATTATGTGGCATAGAATTTCTTCAAAACATCCATATACTCAAAGTGAAGGGGCCACAGCAGGGAAACTGGTAATGTGTTTTTTCTTTTTTTTCTAAGCGACAGATGTTGTGGGGTTTTGGCCCAAGTAAATGCCATTAGATAAAAGAACAAAGTGGGTTTCACATTTGATAGAAGGTACTTTAGTATCATTGATTTTTAAAGAAACAGAATACTTTAAAAGAAAACATCAAAATTCCATCTGTTGAACAAACCACTCATGTTAGCGATGTTTTAGGTTTCCTCATGGATTGTGGCTATGATCCAAATTCTGACCCTCAGAAAGATCAGAATGTAAAATGTTGAGTTCAGTTTGGATACTCTCAGCGTCTTCACCATCACCCCCATCATCAAATAGGATTTTGACACCATCTCCGGGAATAAATGTAACCTGCCTTTGACCATAGCTGGTCTTGGAAGTTCATCTCTCCAGCTCTATTAGCAGTACAATGTAAAATATATAACTTTGTGGTCAAGGAGTCCTGTAAACTCACTCATAAAATGTTTGAAGTTCCTATCCTAACCTTTCTTTCTTAATTTCTTCTGACCGTCAAAACATATTGCTTCCAGTTGCCCATTTCCCAACATTTAGGTCATGTGGGCCTACTGGTCCGTTGTCCTTGAACACTAGTTCTCTTATTTCAGGCTCATTCTCATTCTCATCTCTGTACCTCTTTTCACCTCTATTCTTGGGCACGGCTGCAATGGAGGTCTGGGTCTCTGTCTCTGTCCCTAATGCATGAGGAACAGCCGCTATAGGTGACTGGGTGCCTCGTGTGGGAGAGTCTAATTAGGGGTTCCTTATTTCCCTTTTGTGCCACTCTTCCTTTCTCAGAATTAAACCTTCCTTTAGCGAACCCTTTAAAAATTTAACCTGCTATATTTGATGAAGTCTAAAAGTCTAAAATTCATAATTAATTGCCTTCTTGAAGGAAAACCTTAAAATGCTCTGATTTCGATCATCTCCTTCTTTCATATTTTATGCTACTGTTGTGTAGTATTTTTTGCCCAAATTGGGCTAATTTGCCCAAATTAGCCATTATTGTTTTTTTAAGAGCATGTTTTTACATTGCTCTGTGTTCATCAGTTTCTTTGCTCACTGTTCTTTCTTGTACCTCATTCTTTCTGAGTTCTTCTTCCTTCTTCCTGATGTACATCTTTCAGTAATTCTTTCAGCAACTAACAGTGAGGGATAAATTCTCTTTTTGTTCATATGAAAATGTTTTAATTTTTTCTTCTCTCTTGAATGTTGGGTATTGATGTCCACAGGGACACTTAACTCCCCTTCTGCAATCAGAGGACTGTATTCTGTCATCTCCCGGCCATACTAGTATTGCTGTTGTAAAATCAGTCATCAGTTTATTGCTCTTTGTTTGTGAGTTACAGGTATCTTCTCTCTGGGATCTTAACTCTCAAAAGACTTTCTTTGTATGTTTGCTGTTTTTCAGTTTCACTAAGGTGTTTGCCACAGTGCGTCTATTTTTATTTTTCCTGATTTCCAGATCATAGTGATCCTTGAGTCTGGAAAGTTATGTCTTTTACCAGGACCAGACATTTTTCTGCCATCTATCTCTTCAAATTTCTCTTTTCATTCTTTCCTACTAGAATTCTTATTCCAACTATGTTTAGCCTTCTCACACTGTCTCCTATGTCTCTTCATTTTTTGGTCATAATTTCTTCCCCTTATCTCTCTGTATTTATCTTTATCTCTATATATTATTTTGGATCATTTTTTCCACCTCTGTCTTTTAGCCTGATGATTATCTCTTTAGTTTTGTTTAATGGTTTTTTTCACTTATCAGTGATTTTTTTTTTAATTTCAATAAGTTTTTTTTCACTTCTACAATTTCTATTTAATTCTTTCTCAAACTTCCTCCCCAATCTGCTCGTTTTTAAAAAATAGGGTCTTGTTTTATTTAATTTTGATTATTTAAAAATATTTTTACTAATTTCAAAGATTATTTTCTTCTGCTTTAGCTTGTCTTTTTAGGTATCTCAACTTCTCATACTTGTATTCACTGGCTGTCACTCACTGTGGAATGATTTCTCAAGCTTTAACAACTTTTTACAGTAAACTCATCTTTGGCTGGGGCTGTGTTTTCTGAGTCCAGAACACAGACAAACTTCCTTGACATGGTGGACACATTTCATTCTGATCCACTCTTTCACTGAGGGTGGAGACCTTTTTTTTTTTTTTTTTTTTAAGATTTTATTTATTTATTTGACAGAGAGAAACATAGCGAGAGAGGGAACACAAGCAGAGGGACTGAGAGAGGGAGAAGCAGGCCTCCCACCGAGCAGGGAGCCAATGTGGGACTTGATCCCAGGTCTCCAGGATCATGACCTGAGCCAAAAGCAGTCGCTTAACCAACTGAGCCACCCAGGTGCCTGGGTGGAGATTTTTAAAGGGCTCAGTTCACTTACCTCCATCTCCTTAACCCATGTGGAACCAGGTTTCTTATAACCCGTGAATTTATTCTTTTAAGGGGATTATTTGTATATTTTATTTAGCAATTCTTTGAATGGAAGGGTAGAGTTTTCTAGTCCTCTTCTTGGAATTGGGAGACTTGACCTTGTTACAGGATGATTTTTTAACAATGCTAAAATCAGAACGTTCATGCAGATATAATATGAATGTGTATTAAAGATTTATTCAACTCATTGTTAATGAAGGAGTGGGTAGGATTTTAACTAGTTCAAAGGAGAACTCAAAGGAGCACAAGTTTATATGGAATAAAGAAATGTTGAGATGAATTTACAAATGAACAGGAAAACTGGCTTTTTCCATGGGAGGGAGGGAAGTCATCCCAAACATTCCCCAACAGAATCTATTTGCATGTCTATAGACAAAATATACTTTGCCGTGCTATCACTCATCTACAAGTTTACAGAACTGTAGCTGATGGGCAGTGAAAGGTTGGAATCAGAGTAACTGCTAAAGTAGGCTGTACATAGGGCTTGGCTTTGCCTCAAGAAATCACAATAATCTTTTCTGCTATTTCCAAATATTCTTAAAACTGCCAGTCTTTCTTGGACCAAACTTTAATCAGTCTCCTCTCAAGTCTCTTGTTGTGGACTCAATGTTGTGTCCTCCGCAATTCATACGTTGAAATTCCAGACATTTTCTCCCCCACCCCCATGATATTAGGAGGTGGGGCCTTTGGGAGGTGATTAGGACTGGAGGGTAGAGTTCTTGCGAATGGGATTGTGCCCTTAGAAAAGAGGCCCCAGAGAGTCCCTCACATCTTCCACCATGTGGGGACACATGGAGAAGATGGCTATCTATGAACCAGAAAATGAGCTCTCATCAGATATCAAATTTGTAGGCCCTTTATATTAGTCTTCGCAGACTCCAAGACAGTGGGAAATAAATGGTGTTTAAGCTACCTAGTCTGCAATATTGATGAAGGATAATAGGGAAGGCAGGTAGGCAGGGACAAGTCCTCCCACCCTACCCCCAAGAGGAAACCACCCTTAAGTGGATTTTACACCACCCTCGAATGAGCCCTCCACCCTTTCGCCCCATGATAGGTAGATGACAAAAACCTCCTTGGATAACAGGTGCAGGGAGAGTTAATCAGATTAAAACAGACTATCAACAAGCCCATAAAAGCCCCTAGATGTAGAAGCCCTCCCAAGTCCCCTCCCTTGTCTGGAGCTTTGTGCTATCACTTTGCTATCACTCGGTAAGCTTCGCTTTGCTGCCTACTGCTCTGTGTGGTCTACCTCTTCATTCTTCCAAGATGCCCAGGTACCAACAGAGCAAACATCCTATAACAATATTTTTGTTGTAGCAGCTCAGACTAGGGCATCTCTTTTCAACTAGGACCTGACTTTTGGGCTTCTGTGTTTGCCTTTTCATGGTTCAATTTTAACAAGAATCCTGGTGAGTTAGTTTGGCCAGAATCCCCCATCCTTGGAATGGGATTGGGTTTCTCAGCCTCAGCTATCCCCTAGGTGATGTCTGATTCCCCTGCCTGCCTTCAGCAAGAACCCTGTCAAGTCAGCTGAGCCAGAGTCCCCCTGACCGCTGATGTTTCCTCTTAGTAATTTTCCATTCACTGACCCCTGCCCCATCCTTGGCTATATAGTCCCACTTTTCCTTATTGTATCTGGAGTTGAACTTGATCTCTCTCCCCCACTGCCAACCCCATCTCAGTGGTCCCTACACCTGTGGAAATGGTCCTGAATGAAGTCTGCTTTATTGTTCTTCAATGAGTGTCATGAATAAATTTTGTGAACACGACCTTGGATTTTAAAGTAATTTTGCAGAGAAGACCTTACCTTCACAATGATTTCTTTATCTTCATAATAAAAAACACGCATTTTCTCTTCAATCTTTTGCTCAGATGATGGAGCTTGACTTGGGGGTGGAAGTCAGGGATAAAGAAAGAAAATGAACAACTTTAATATTTCCTCCTGATTTGAAATTTCAGGAAAATAGAAGGGGCCATTAATAAACATTTGATTGTAGTCCCCCTTGGGACCTTAATGTATCTGGTTCTTTATTTATAGAAGACTGGGTGATAGGTATTGGGAGGGCAGTTGATTTATAGAATATGCACAAATACTTTAGGGTTTATGGTACAAATTAGGATTAGGGTACAAATACTTTAGGATTACAATCCATTCTCCATCTACCTACTACTCTAAACCATTCCTTATGAGCATATTTTGAAAACCACATAGGAGTTTGAGAGATGAAATCACAGTCCAGATTTTCCTTTAGATTTCAGGGTTGGACCTTCTGGTTTCTGTTTCTAGGAAGGAAGATTAAGCAGATTTGGCTCATGTATGATTACCAGAGGGCTGAGAGCACTTTGGGGGGAGTCCTTCCTGCCCAGCCCAGGGAACTCTAAAGAAGTTCGAGGGATGAAAAGTCCTTGTTGGGTGGGATAAAAGTCGAGAAAGATGACCTCTTCCTGCAGCAACTGGCATGCAGCTGGCACTGCTCTTTACTGATTTTATGCCTTTGTCTGTGAGGCAACTGCAGAGTCTTACACAGAGAAGCCCTCGACAGAGGCAGCTGGGGTTTCAAGTAGAAGAGATTGAGGGGATGGGGGAAAAGGCAGAAGCATCCTGTTTTCTTAAATGTGGGGAGTAATGGAAAATTTACAAGGAAGGGAAGAGTGTTCAGTTTGCTTTGAACACTTGTGTGAAGTAGAATTCTGAGGAACAGAATCATGAGGTTGAGAGATCTGTGCAATTTTAATCAGTTCATGCAGACTCTGTAAATCAATATAACATTTATAGGGTAACATGGAAATCATGAGTAAGTGCGAAGAGCAGGATGTAAAATAACACGTGGACTGATATATCCGTAGTAAAATGAGAAAGAAATATGGGTATTATTAACGTTTTTAAAAGATTTTTTAATTTATTCATTTGAGGGAAAGAGAGAGAGACCATGAGGGGTGACCATGAGCAAGCTCCCCAAGGAAAAGGGAATCTGATGTGGGACTTGATCCTAGGACCCTGGGCTCATGACCTGAGGTGAAGGCAGACGCTTAACCGACTGAGCCACCCAGGCAGCCCAAACAAAAGTTTGTTTGTTTGTTTGTTTTTAACCAGAAAAGGGTTATTTGTATATATTAAAAATGTGTTTCTATTTTGACCAATGTGACCATAATAATTGGATAATTTTAGAAAGCAAGAGAAAAAATATGCATTGCTTATTGTAATTGTAATTATGACTTAGAGTGTAATCTTTCACATTTTGCATGCACACATACACACATATATATATAGAGGGAGACAGATATAAAGGCAAGGTTATATATATACAGTTGAAGTCTAGTGAATAATACATAGCGGGTTATTTAAGGGAGGGTGAGAAATACCTATGGCAAGATAAGTTATGGAATTTTAAAGTCGTATATATTCTCTCTCAGTTTCGGGTCTTTAAGGCTTTGAGGCTTCAGGGACTCTTGCAGGATAATGCAGAAGCAACCAGAAGTCCAATGTTCTTCTGTTCTTTTGTAAAAGCCTAGAGAAGCAATAAACCCAGGGGTTAAGGAGGGCGGGAGAGGCCAGAGGCACCGTTCCCTGGGCTCCCTGGGGCTGGAAGGGGAACTTTGGAGGAGATTGCCCAATGCCTAGTGAAGGGCAGAAGCTGAGAGCCCCCCAGGCCCACTGCAAATGACAGTCTGACAGTCTGTGTCCGGTGTTTGCAAGCGGAAACCAGATGCTTGAAATGTTGGATCATCTATAAAGGCCTTGCCTACACAAAGAGGTAACTGGGTGCCACAGTACTTTTTAACTGACATCTCCCTGATGGCTAATAATACCGAGCATCCTTTTGTGTGCTGGTTTGTCATTACTGTATCTTCCTTGGAGAAACGTCTATTCAGGGCCTTTACCTCTTTAAAAAAATTAGTGGTTTACCTTTTTATCACAGAGCTGTAAGAATTTCTTGTATGTTCTGCATAGAAGTTTCTTATCAGATACATGATTTGCCAAAATTTTGTCCCACTCTGTGGTTTTTCTTTTTGTTTTCTTGATGATGTCTTTTGAAGCACAAAAGTTTTTCATATTAATGATGCCCACTTGGTTTATTTTTTCCCTTTGCTACTTATGTTTTTGGGGTCATGGCTAAGAAACCGGTGTTTCTTATGCCTGTGTTTTATTTTAAGAGTTTTACAGTTTCAGCTCTTAAACATTTATGTCTTTGACCCATTTTTGAGTTAAGTTTTGCTGATGTTGTGAGGTAGAGGGTCAAGACTTCATTCTTCTGCATGTAGATACCCACTTACCCTGGCATCCTTTACTGAAGAGTATTCTTCTCCTACTTAGACTTTTTGGCATCCTTGTCCAACACCAGTTGAGTGTAATTGTGAGGGTTTATTTCTAGATTCCAATTCTATTTCATGGATCTAACATGTTTCATTTACACCAGGACCATGCTGTCCTGATTACTGTCTCTTCATTTGTAAGGTTTGAAATCTACAAGTTTGAGTTGTCCAACTTGGTTCTTTTTAAAGATAGTTTTGGCTATTGTTGGTCCCTTGAAATGCCATATGAACTTTTAAATATTTAGAAAGAAGTCATTTAATATTTTGATTTTTTTTTTGCATTGAATCTGTAGATCAATTTGGAGAACGCTGCCACTTTAACAATATTAAGTCTTCTGATCCATGAAAACATGATGTCTTTAGGTAGGTTTAATTGGGTTTTCTTTCATTTCTTTCTATATTGTTTTGCAGCTTTCAGAGTGTAAGTCTTCCATTTTTGTTAAATTTATTCAAAATGGAATATTTTTGTTAAATAAAATAAGCACTTTATTCTTTTGATGCTATTATAAATAAAATTGTTCATTTCATTTTCTGTTGGAAAACTGCAGCTGTATAGAGATATAATTTTTATATATTGATTTTTTATATCTTGCACCCTTTGAACTCATTTATTATTCTTATAGTTTAGTAGAGTCCCTAGGATTTTCCACATACAACAATCATGTCATTTGCAAAGAGAGATAATTCTACTTCTTTCCAACCTTTATGCCTTTTATTTCATTTTCTTGCTTAACTGCTCTGTCTAGAACGGTCCAGTCGATAAAGTATTGAGTGGAAGTGTTAACATGGACATCTTTGCCCCTTCCTGGTCTTAGGAGAAAAGCATTCAGTTTTTCACCATTAAGGATGCAGCTGTGAATTTTTTGTAGATGTCCTTAATCAGACTGAGGAAGTTCCCTTCCATTCCTAGTGTGAGTGTTTCTATCATGAAGGGCTGTTGAAATTATGGACATTCCTGTACATTACTTGTGCTGGGTAAACATTAAGCACTCACTTCTGTTGTGTACATACCAAGAAGTGGAAATGCTGAGTCATAGGGTGTGCATAAGTTTAGCTTTTATAGACTCTGTCAAACAGTTTTTGAAAGTGCTTCTATTAATAAACACTCCCACCAGCATTCTATGAGGATTCTAAGGGCTCTATGGGCCCATGCTTCGTTAACCCACGGGCTGGGAGAACCACTTCCCCACCTTTGCCATCAAGACCCTCTGCTTCCTGGTCTCCCAGTGTGGGCAGCGCTGGCGGCAGGGGTGACCAGACCCTGACAAAGGCAGGAACTGCCCTGATTCACTGCTCTCCTGTCCGCCTTGGTGGGCATTCAATTCATAGGATGGGAGAAAAAGATTTAACATCTGCCAACATAAGGTGTGAAAAATGTTATTGTAATTTTCTGGTTTTTACTAAAATTTTCATATTTTGTCATTTATACTGTGTGACTTGTCTGTTCAGGTCCTTTCACTTTTGAATTTTTTACAAACAAAAATTTGTTTTTTAAGTTAGTTTTAAGTCCTCTTTACTCATAAAGAGTGTCACATTATATGTAATGTTTTCATATTTTTAAATACTATTTTTTTGCAGAATCACTGTCTATCTTGGTGGCTTTTCATTTTTATGAATATAGATTTGCCCGTCATCTCCTTATGATTTTTGGCATCAGTGCCATCTTAAAAAAGGCCCTTCTCATCCACAGTTATATAAATATTCCTATATTTTTCTCAGTATTCTTTACATGTGTTTTTAAACATTTTTCCTATAATGTAACTGAAATTTAGTTTTATGCATAGTGTGAAGTAGAGATTTAGCTTTATGTTTCTTTAATATGGTGTCGAAATTTTGACAATGGGAAGAGTCCACAAGAGTCTATGACTGTTCGTCGCCTTTGACAGAGGCCAGGTTAACCTCTGCTGGCTTCACTGATTAAGGGAGCATCGCTGCAGATAGCGAAGGAGGTCTTTTTTCCGGAGCAGAGTGGTAATATGCGTTCACTGTAGGAAACCTGGAAGCATGGATGTACCCGAAACCCAAGTCAAATGGGGAAATACAGTCACCTTTCCTCCAGCCTTGTCTCAGGCCTGACTCCTGTCCTGTGTGTCACACACATGCACACTGCAGTTGTGTTCTGTGACCCCAATTGTAACTCTTCTTCCCTGGTCCCTGGAGGGGGATTGGTAACTGGAGGGACTCCTCCTGACCTCAGCTTAAGTCCCTGAGGATGTGAATCATCTTAGTTAACAAAAGAATTACCCAGTTAAAATTTGAGACTCGATGAGTACTTTTTCCCTTTTGACCTGGCACAGGATTGCAGGCACACTGCAGAAAAACTCAGTTCCAGAGAATTCCAGCACCTCCCTTCAGAACCTTTCACTGGTTAATTCTGGAGACAGAAGTTCCTTGCAAACATTCACTCCAAAGCTCTCCATGAAATTCAAGCTCACCCCTTCTGGTTCATCTCAGATCAAATAGGCAGCAGCTGTTCACCAAACCTCCCAGGGTATTTGTGCATGCACGTCCGGATGGTGGCTGTACTCAGGGTCAGAGGCGAAGTCGTCCCCTCTCTGCAAGGTAACAGTGGGTCCCCCGGATTGACAAGGAACTTTTTTCTTTTTAAACCTCTTTTTCTATCACAAGAGCACTGTTTAGCTCAGCACTTATGAAAGCAGATGCTGAGGCAGACCACCTAGGTTATATTTTGGGCGGATTTCAGTCAGGTTAACTATTCTTTCTTGGCTTCAGTTTTTTCTCATTATTTCATTAAATGACACTGTCAAGGGGTGCCTGGGTGGCTCAGCCAGTTAAGTCTCTGCCTTCAGCTCAGGTCATGATCCTGGAGTCCTGGGATCAAGCCCTGCATGGGGCTCCCTACTTGGCGGGAAGCCTGCTTCTACCTCTCTCATTCCCCCTGCTTGTGTTCCCTCTCTAGCTGTGTTTCTCTCTGTCAAATAAATAAATAAATAAATAAATAAATAAAACCTAAAAAAAAAGCGCCATTGTCAGATAGGAATCTCTTGGGATCCAGGTATAAAGAAAAAGTATAGGGTTCTTACGTGGCTCTTTGGCCTTTTGGATTACTTCTATTATTTTTTGCCTTTTGTTTCTATTTTTAATTGTGGTAAAATACACATAGTTTACCATTTTAGCAATTTTTTTCAAGGGAAGTTTGCTTTACTTTTTATTGTAGTAAAGAACACATAAATTCATAAATTCACCATCTGAGCTATTTTTAAGTGTATGGTTTAGTAGTGGTGAGGACATTCCCATTGCTGTGGAACAGATCTCTAGATTATTTTCATCTTGTAAAACTGAAACTCTATATTAAGCAATAACTCCCCATCTTCCCCTCCTCTCAGAACTTGGCAACCATCATTCTACTTTGTTTCTATGAATCTGACCAGTTTAGATTCCTCATATAAGTGGAATCACATGGTATTTGTATTTTGGTGACTGGCTTATTTTATTTAGCACACGTTCTCCAGGATCATCCTTGCAGTAGCGCATGTCCTCATCTCCTTCCTTTTTAAGGCAGAATAATATACTATTGTAGCTCTCTACCACATTCTGCTTACCCATTTATCCACTGACTGGCCCTTGAGTCCCTTCCACCTTTTGACTGTAGGGATTTTATTTGTGTTATAAGGAATATTAGTATGTCTGGGGACAAGATATATTGAAGGAAAAGTGAGCAGGAAAGGGATGATGGGCCACCGCTATTATTTCTGTATTTATTCTAAGCCGCTAAACAGTTTTAGAAGAAAGTCTCCCTACCAGCACACAGGGTTAGACCTTGTGACCCTCTGATCATTTGTGTTACCAGCCTGGTACAGTCCCCAGTTCTTCCGTGCTTACTGTCTAACGAAACATGCATCACTTGGCTCAGAGAACAGAATAAAGGGTTACACAGCAGCAGCAGACAGGGACACTTATTAGGGTACTAGTTCTTTCTAGTTGAGAATTTATGTAATCTCACTTGCTCACAAAGTGTTGAGGATCAGTTTGGCCAGAAAAGCATCTTAAAAATCCTCGGAGGATCTACATTTTAAAGTTCAATGCTGTGCCAAGGACTGTGAAATTTCTAGAGCTAAGAGGAGATGAAGAGATAGGATTATTCCTGGCCTGGCAGCTTGCAGGGGTTGGGGTCGGGGAGGGAAGAGAGAATGGACCTTCTTGATGCCCTTTTGTGAAATTCACATGCTACAAAGCAAAATTTTCTCTAAGGCCACAAAAAATGAAAAAGTGGCATTTGGACCCATGACTTTGAGTCTCTAAGTGACTCCTCAGCTATATCTAAAGTTCACTAAACAATACTTTGCTACTTTAAAGCACTTTCACTGGCCGTCCTTCATCATCACCAAGGGGAGTAACTAAAAATCACAGGCATCAACAGAATGGCAGTCAATGCCCAAGCAACCAAGGTCAAATAACCAAGGAGAGGAAGTACACATTTCCAAGAAGGAATTCACCCCCAGGCCCCAGAAGGTAAGAAATGCAGCAGCCTTAGTAGTTAGCCACAGATCTTGTCAGTATCTTCATCATCAGTAACCTAGATGTTAAAGGCACTTGCCCCCAAAGCATGACTCAACAAAATTCACAGTAGGGCTCAGGGAGTGTTGTATTACACAGTTTAGCTACTTTGACATCTCTGCCCCTTTTGTCTTTTCACTTGGCTCATTTTGCCTCCTTACCTGATTATTCACTACAGTAGCGGCCACATAATCACATGTTACTATGACAATTATACTCGCCAATCTTCTCGCCTAGCTGTGCTTTTAGTACTTCGGGGATTTTGGCTTCCTGTTGACTTGGCTTCTCTTCTTCATTCAGCCCAATCTTGACTACACTCTGCTTTTCAATCCCTTGCTCCTTCTAATTTCAGTGGAGTGTTTGTATCCAGCTTTCAGAGTAGGCCTGCACAAGATTGTAAATTGACTGGGTGTCTCCACCAGCTCTTTCCATCACCCTAAACAGCCTCAGAGCAAGAAGCTGAGGAGTGAGGAAACTAATTTTCAGATCATCACTCCTAAAGGCCTAGTCCCCTATGGCAGCTGTTCTCAAATTTTAGTCTGCCTCAAATCACCTGAAGGGCATGTCGAAGCAAAGGAATGCCAGGCCCCACTGCCCGAGTTTCTGATTGAGTAGGTCTGGGTGGGGCTCAGAGAAATTGCATGTCTAACAAATTTCCCAGTGATGCTAATGTTGCTAGTCTAGGGACCATACACTGAGAACTTATGCTCAAGGCTAAAAAAAACTCGTATCTGGAAGAACCACATCTTATAGTTATTGGCCACTTACTATATACAAGACAACATTCTAAGTGCTTTGCTCATTTGTCTTTATAACAGGTTTTTATTTTTTCTGTTTTCAGTTGATAGAATGGAATCACAGAGAGGTTAACTAGCTTTCCTAAAGTCACACAGTAAGTGCTAGTGCTGGGCTGTGAGCCTTGGTGGTCGGTTTCAGAGCCCATGGGTTTAAATTATTAACCTCCAAGCTATCAAGTAAAGCATCTGAGGGTTTGAAATATTTGTTTACATTTTGTATTTACTTATATATGACTCTGTAAACATTCAGAAATGATTGAGAAAAACAATCACTGTTAATATTAAGCCAGTTATTGCATTTCCCCCAATTCTGTTCATTTTACTTACCACCCCCCCATTGTGAAGCAGAATGAAGAATGAAGAGATATCATAAAATTTTCTAATTGAAAAATTTAAAAAGATTCACCTCCCAAAATGAAGAGTGTTTGTGCATATTTCTTCTCCCTTTCTTTCAAATACCCCATCAATCTTTACGCATGGAACTATTTCAAGCATGGACTTTGATCACTTGTGAAGATGTGCCTTATTACTTTGTTTCTTCCCAGAGAAGGGCCGTTTGTGTGTGTGTGTGTGTCTCTCTCTCTCTCTTTCTCTCTCTCAATTCCACTGATGCTTTAATCTGGGCTTTTCCAGGAGCTGAAACAGAAAATTATTGATTTGAGAGATTGCTGCTTGAGTGACTGTAAATTGTGACAAATTAGTGCCTCTTGGGTCTCTGCACCTGTGACGATGATAATTTAGGGCAAAAGTAAGGTCTTGAACCAATACTACTGTATTCGCTCAAATCTAAGATGCCACTGATTGTAGGAAGGACCATTATTTTGTGAATCCCTAAGAATGAAAAAGAATACTGCCAATTAAACTGAGGCACAGCTGGCGTCCTTATTCAATAATTGGGCACACAACCCTCTCATTACTTTGACAGTTCTTTCATCTAGTCTGAGGGACTTGGCAAGATCTCCAAATTCATTCAGGTGCCTATCTTGACATGTGGTATGCGGGTGCTTCTCAAATTTGACTGGGCACATGAATTACCTGGGAGTCTTGTTAAAATGCAGATTCTGACTCAGTAGGTCCAGGATGGAGCTGAAATTTTGTATTTCGAATAAGCTCCTGGACACTGCTGGTTGTCCACCAATTTTTGGGTAGCCAGGTGACAAGAAATCTTTACATGGACCTCCTTAACAGAATGTAACTCCTCTTCATCTGCTCAGGGACATCTTCCTTTCCTAGGCCTCCTAAAGCACTTCCTTGTTGCTTTGCAAGACAATGGAGAGCCGCAGTAACTCCTCCAACAAATACTTGCTTTACAGATATCAAACAAGTCCCACACCTTCACCACCAGGCTTCCTTTGTATGCAATGACTTTTTGTTTCAATATGGAATTATAGCGTAAACATTTTCAAGACAATTTAAAAAGCCATAAAGCTTAACGCATTCAACAGGACAATGTGTACAACTCAACAGAAGTGAAGATAATGTGGACAGCTACCACCAAGTTCATCACAGCTGCTGCCTGGAATACAGTGAACACAGGAGGCCATTCGTTTGTAGGATTCATTCTGATTTCTCTGCAATAATATAATAATATATGAAAATTATAATAAAATATATGAAAAGTATAATGATACTATATTAAAAGCACAGGAACAATAGGAGGGCAAGGAAAGATACTGGAAAACAAACTATGTATCATACCTTGCATTTATCTGTTTGTTCATGATATATTTATTAAGAATTTATTATAGATAAGGCACTGCTTTGAGAAATTGCAGTGAACAGGGGAGCCTGGGTGGCTCAGTCGGTTGAGCATCTACCTTCAGCTCAGGTCATGATCCCAGGGTCGTGGGATCGAGCCCCATGTCGGGCTCCCTGCTTGGCTGGAAGCCTGCTTCTCCCTCTCCCCCGATTGTGTTCTCTCTCTCTCTGTGCCAAATAAATATATAAAATTTTTAAAAAAAGAAAGAAAGAAATTGCTGTGAACAGGCAGATGCACAGTTCCTGCCCTCATGTAGCTTACAACGAGCAGGGAGGCTGACATTTAAAAAAAAAAATTGGTGAATCCTCAGAAATATAGTCAGCCTCAAAAAAGGTCAGTCCTGTGGATTCTGTATTTGCAAATCTGCCTATGTAGGGTCTGCTAGGGCCAGAACAAAATACTACAGATGAGGAGTTGAAATAGAAACTTATTTTCTCAGAGTTTTGTAGGCTACAAGTCCAAAATCAAAGTGCTGGAAAATTCCATTTCTGGTAAAGCCTCTCTTCCTTGCTTGCCAATGACTGAGTTCTCATTATGTCCTCATACGACTTTTTCTTACGCACCTGCGAAGACAGAGAGAGGGTATCTCTTCCTCTTTTTATAAGGATACCCATCCTATTGGGTTAAGGCCCCACCCCTATGATCTCATCCAATCTGAATTGCCTCCTTAAAGGCTCTATCTGAAAATACAGTCCTGTTGGGAGTTTGGGCTTCAACAGGTCCATTTTGGGAAGTCTAAATTTAGTCCATAACAGCCCACTTCCTAAAATCTATTTGTAATCCCCAAATCAATACTTGCCATGCTTTCACAGTCATTAATAGACATATGCTATGCATCTCAAAATTTGTGTTGGGAGACATATGTTCCCAGTTGCAGCTGAGCAAGGTGACTGCTGCCTTAGTGGTTCAGTTCTCAGACTCGAAACAATGTCTTTTTCCTGGTCTATAGGACTTTCGGTGCTGTGTGTTTTTCAATTTCAAATTTTGAATCTCCACTAAAAACTATCAGTGCCTCTGAGGACACTTTCAGATGAATATAGGTGGTTTGGAAGAATATCAGACTCTGGTAGAAGGTCATCCCAGAAGTTGGAAAACTAAGCCTTCTCCATTCTTGGTTCCTATAAAGAAGCAAATTAAAGAAAGAAAGTCATAGAACAGTCTTCCTTCATTTTCATAATAATTACATTTTCCCCCCCCAGGTTGAAACATTTTCTCATTAGAGAATTTTTTTTTTTAAAGATTTTATTTATTTATTTATTTCACAGAGAGAAACACAGCTAGAGAGGGAACACAAGCAGAGGGACTGAGAGAGGGAGAAGCAGGATTCCCGCTGAGCAGGAAGCCCGATGTGGGGCTCGATCCCTGGTCTCCGGGATCATGACCTGAGCCGAAGGCAGTTGCCTAACCAACTGAGCCACCCAGG